>MU260451.1:0-57500 GCA_020310875.1 Ceratopteris richardii
CCTTGGGAGTGGGCAAAAGACCTAGAAAACCAGAGAGGGATCTCCTGAACCTGAGAGCCTGTTTTGACCCTATAGTGCCTGAATGGTCATAACTTGACCATACGAACTCCGATTGATGAGATTTTGGTCTCGTTGGAAAGCACGTTGAGCTCGACCTATCGCGACACCTCACGACCTATCGCGACACCTCACGAGCTATCGCGACACCTCACGACCTATCGCGACACCTCGACCTATCGCGACACCTCATGAGCTATCGCGACACCTCGACCTATCGCGACACTTCACGAGCTATCGTGACACCTCGACCTATCGCGACACTTCACGAGCTATCGCGACACCTCGACCTATCGTGACACTTCACGAGCTATCGCGACACCTCGACCTATCGCGACACTTCACGAGCTATCGCGACACCTCGACCTATCGCGACACTTCCCACCTATCGCGACACCTCGACCCGACCTATCGCGATACACGGCCTTTAACGCATGAAAAGTTAGGGTTAATTTTGAGTGAATTGAAGGGTAGTTGAGCTTAATTTTAGGCACCTTGGTATAACTTTAGAACCTTGGGAGTGGGCAAAAGACCTAGAAACCAGAGAGGGATCTCCTGAACCCTGAGAGCCTGTTTTGACCCTATAGTGCCTGAATGGTCATAACTTGACCATACGAACTCCGATTGATGAGATTTTGGTCTCGTTGGAAAGCTCGTTGAGCTCGACCTATCGCGACACCTCACGACCTATCGCGACACCTCACGACCTATCGCGACACCTCACGAGCTATCGCGACACCTCACGACCTATCGCGACACCTCGACCTATCGCGACACCTCACGAGCTATCGCGACACCTCGACCTATCGCGACACTTCACGAGCTATCGCGACACCTCGACCTATCGCGACACTTCACAGGCTATCACGACACCTCGACCTATCGTGAAACTTCACGAGCTGTCGCGACACCTCGACCTATCGCGACACTTCACGAGCTATCGCGACACCTCGACCTATCGCGACACTTCCCACCGATCGCGACACCTCGACCCGACCTATCGCGATACACGGCCTTTAACGCATGAAAAGTTAGGGTTAATTTTGAGTGAATTGAAGGGTAGTTGAGCTTAATTTTAGGCACCTTGGTATAACTTTAGAACCTTGGGAGTGGGCAAAAGACCTAGAAACCAGAGAGGGATCTCCTGAACCCTGAGAGCCTGTTTTGACCCTATAGTGCCTGAATGGTCATAACTTGACCATACGAACTCCGATTGATGAGATTTTGGTCTCGTTGGAAAGCTCGTTGAGCTCGACCTATCGCGACACCTCACGACCTATCGCGACACCTCACGACCTATCGCGACACCTCACGAGCTATCGCGACACCTCACGACCTATCGCGACACCTCGACCTATCGTGACACCTCACGAGCTATCGCGACACCTCCACCTATCGCGACACTTCACGAGCTATCGCGACACCTCGACCTATCGCGACACTTCAGGAGCTATCGCGACACCTTGACCTATCGTGACACTTCACGAGCTATCGCGACACCTCGACCTATCGCGACACTTCACGAGCTATCGCGACACCTCGACCTATCGCGACACTTCCCACCTATCGCGACACCTCGACCCGACCTATCGCGATACACGGCCTTTAACGCATGTAAAGTTAGGGTTAATTTTGAGTGAATTGAAGGGTAGTTGAGCTTAATTTTAGGCACCTTGGTATAACTTTAGAACCTTGGGAGTGGGCAAAAGACCTAGAAACCAGAGAGGGATCTCCTGAACCCTGAGAGCCTGTTTTGACCCTATAGTGCCTGAATGGTCATAACTTGACCATACGAACTCCGATTGATGAGATTTTGGTCTCGTTGGAAAGCTCGTTGAGCTCGACCTATCGCGACACCTCACGACCTATCGCGACACCTCACGACCTATCGCGACACCTCACGACCTATCGCGACACCTCACGAGCTATCGCGACACCTCACGACCTATCGCGACACCTCGACCTATCGCGACACCTCACGAGCTATCGCGACACCTCGACCTATCGCGACACTTCACGAGCTATCGCGACACCTCGACCTATCGCGACACTTCACGAGCTATCGCGACACCTCGACCTATCGTGACACTTCACGAGCTATCGCGACACCTCGACCTATCGCGACACTTCACGAGCTATCGCGACACCTCGACCTATCGCGACACTTCCCACCTATCGCGACACCTCGACCCGACCTATCGCGATACACGGCCTTTAACGCATGAAAAGTTAGGGTTAATTTTGAGTGAATTGAAGGGTAGTTGAGCTTAATTTTAGGCACCTTGGTATAACTTTAGAACCTTGGGAGTGGGCAAAAGACCTAGAAACCAGAGAGGGATCTCCTGAACCCTGAGAGCCTGTTTTGGCCCTATAGTGCCTGAATGGTCATAACTTGACCATACCAACTCCGATTGATGAGATTTTGGTCTCGTTGGAAAGCTCGTTGAGCTCGACCTATTGCGACACCTCACGACCTATCACGACACCTCACGAGCTATCGTGACACCTCACGACCTATCGCGACACCTCGACCTATCGCGACACCTCACGAGCTATCGCGACACCTCGACCTATCGCGACACTTCACGAGCTATCGCGACACCTCGACCTATCGCGACACTTCACGAGCTATCGCGACACCTCGACCTATCGTGACACTTCACGAGCTATCGCGACACCTCGACCTATCGCGACACTTCACGAGCTATCGCGACACCTCGACCTATCGCGACACTTCCCACCTATCGCGACACCTCGACCCGACCTATCGCGATACACGGCCTTTAACGCATGAAAAGTTAGGGTTAATTTTGAGTGAATTGAAGGGTAGTTGAGCTTAATTTTAGGCACCTTGGTATAGCTTTAGAACCTTGGGAGTGGGCAAAAGACCTAGAAACCAGAGAGGGATCTCCTGAACCCTGAGAGCCTGTTTTGACCCTATAGTGCCTGAATGGTCATAACTTGACCATACGAACTCCGATTGATGAGATTTTGGTCTCGTTGGAAAGCTCGTTGAGCTCGACCTATCGCGACACCTCACGACCTATCGCGACACCTCACGAGCTATCACGACACCTCACGACCTATCGCGACACCTCGACCTATCGCGACACCTCACAAGCTATCGCGACACCTCGACCTATCGCGACACTTCACGAGCTATCGCGACACCTCGACCTATCGCGACACTTCACGAGCTATCGCGACACCTCGACCTATCGTGACACTTCACGAGCTATCGCGACACCTCGACCTATCGCGACACTTCACGAGCTATCGCGACACCTCGACCTATCGCGACACTTCCCACCTATCGCAACACCTCGACCCGACCTATCGCGATACACGGCCTTTAACGCATGAAAAGTTAGGGTTAATTTTGAGTGAATTGAAGGGTAGTTGAGCTTAATTTTAGGCACCTTGGTATAACTTTAGAACCTTGGGAGTGGGAAAAGACCTAGAAACCAGAGAGGGATCTCCTGAACCCTGAGAGCCTGTTTTGACCCTCTAGTGCCTGAATGGTCATAACTTGACCATACGAACTCCGATTGATGAGATTTTGGTCTCGTTGGAAAGCTCGTTGAGCTCGACCTATCGCGACACCTCACGACCTATCGCGACACCTCACGAGCTATCGCGACACCTCACGACCTATCGCGACACCTCGACCTATCGCGACACCTCACGAGCTATCGCGACACCTCGACCTATCGCGACACTTCACGAGCTATCGCGACACCTCGACCTATCGCGACACTTCACGAGCTATCGCGACACCTCGACCTATCGTGACACTTCACGAGCTATCGTGACACCTCGACCTATCGCGACACCTCGACCTATCGCGACACTTCCCACGTATCGCGACACCTCGACCCGACCTATCGCAATACACGGCCTTTAACGCATGAAAAGTTAGGGTTAATTTTGAGTGAATTGAAGGGTAGTTGAGCTTAATTTTAGGCACCTTGGTATAACTTTAGAACCTTGGGAGTGGGCAAAAGACCTAGAAACCAGAGAGGGATCTCCTGAACCGCGAGAGCCTGTTTTGACCCTATAGTGCCTGAATGGTCATAACTTGACCATACGAACTCCGATTGATGAGATTTTGGTCTCGTTGGAAAGCTCGTTGAGCTCGACCTATCGCGACACCTCACGACCTATCGCGACACCTCACAACCTATCGCGACACCTCACGAGCTATCGTGACACCTCACGACCTATCGCGACACCTCGACCTATCGCGACACCTCACGAGCTATCGCGACACCTCACGAGCTATCGCGACACCTCGACCTATCGCGACACTTCACGAGCTATCGCGACACCTCGACCTATCGCGACACTTCACGAGCTATCGCGACACTTCACGACCTATCGCGACACTTCACGACCTATCGCGACACCTCACGAGCTATCGCGACACCTCACGACCTATCGCGACACCTCGACCTATCGCGACACCTCACGAGCTATCGCGACACCTCGACCTATCGCGCCACTTCACGAGCTATCGCGACACCTCGACCTATCGCGACACTTCACGAGCTATCGCGACACCTCGACCTATCGTGACACTTCACGAGCTATCGCGACACCTCGACCTATCGCGACACTTCCCACCTATCGCGACACCTCGACCCGACCTATCGCGATACACGGCCTTGAACGCATGAAAAGTTAGGGTTAATTTTGAGTGAATTGAAGGGTAGTTGAGGTTAATTTTAGGCACCTTGGTATAACTTTAGAACCTTGGGAGTGGGCAAAACACCTAGAAACCAGAGAGGGATCTCCTGAACCCCGAGAGCCTGTTTTGACCCTATAGTGCCTGAATGGTCATAACTTGACCATACGAACTCCGATTGATGAGATTTTGGTCTCGTTGGAAAGCTCGTTGAGCTCGACCTATCGCGACACCTCACGACCTATCGCGACACCTCACGACCTATCGCGACACCTCACGATCTATCGCGACACCTCACGACCTATCGCGACACCTCGACCTATCGCGACACCTCACGAGCTATCGCGACACCTCGACCTATCGCGACACTTCACGAGCTATCGCGACACCTCGACCTATCGCGACACTTCACGAGCTATCGCGACACCTCGACCTATCGTGACACTTCACGAGCTATCGCGACACCTCGACCTATCGCGACACTTCACGAGCTATCGCGACACCTCGACCTATCGCGACACTTCCCACCTATCGCGACACCTCGACCCGACCTATCGCGATACACGGCCTTTAACGCATGAAAAGTTAGGGTTAATTTTGAGTGAATTGAAGGGTAGTTGAGCTTAATTTTAGGCACCTTGGTATAACTTTAGAACCTTGGGAGTGGGCAAAAGACCTAGAAACCAGAGAGGGATCTCTTGAACCCTGAGAGCCTATTTTGACCCTATAGTGCCTGAATGTTCATAACTTGACCATACGAACTCCGATTGATGAGATTTTGGTCTCGTTGGAAAGCTCGTTGAGCTCGACCTATCGCGACACCTCACGACCTATCGCGACACCTCACGACCTATCGCGACACCTCACGACCTATCGCGACACCTCGACCTATCGCGACACCTCACGAGCTATCGCGACACCTCGACCTATCGCGACACTTCACGAGCTATCCCGACACCTCGACCTATCGCGACACTTCACGAGCTATCGCGACACCTCGACCTATCGTGAAACTTCACGAGCTATCGTGACACCTCGACCTATCGCGACACTTCACGAGCTATCGCGACACTTCCCACCGATCGCGACACCTCGACCCGACCTATCGCGATACACGGCCTTTAACGCATGAAAAGTTAGGGTTAATTTTGAGTGAATTGAAGGGTAGTTGAGCTTAATTTTAGGCACCTTGGTATAACTTTAGAACCTTGGGAGTGGGCAAAAGACCTAGAAACCAGAGAGGGATCTCCTGAACCCTGAGAGCCTGTTTTGACCCTATAGTGCCTGAATGGTCATAACTTGACCATACGAACTCCGATTGATGAGATTTTGGTCTCGTTGGAAAGCTCGTTGAGCTCGACCTATCGCGACACCTCACGACCTATCGCGACACCTCACGACCTATCGCGACACCTCACGAGCTATCGCGACACCTCACGAGCTATCGCGACACCTCACGACCTATCGCGACACCTCGACCTATCGTGACACCTCACGAGCTATCGCGACACCTCGACCTATCGCGACACTTCACGAGCTATCGCGACACCTCGACCTATCGCGACACTTCACGAGCTATCGCGACACCTCGACCTATCGTGACACTTCACGAGCTATCACGACACCTCGACCTATCGCGACACTTCACGAGCTATCGCGACACTTCACGAGCTATCGCGACACCTCGACCTATCGCGACACTTCCCACCTATCGCGACACCTCGACCCGACCTATCGCGATACACGGCCTTTAACGCATGTAAAGTTAGGGTTATTTTTGAGTGAATTGAAGGGTAGTTGAGCTTAATTTTAGGCACCTTGGTATAACTTTAGAACCTTGGGAGTGGGCAAAAGACCTAGAAACCAGAGAGGGATCTCCTGAACCCTGAGAGCCTGTTTTGACCCTATAGTGCCTGAATGGTCATAACTTGACCATACGAACTCCGATTGATGAGATTTTGGTCTCGTTGGAAAGCTCGTTGACCTCGACCTATCGCGACACCTCACGACCTATCGCGACACCTCACGACCTATCGCGACACCTCACGACCTATCGCGACACCTCACGAGCTATCGCGACACCTCACGACCTATCGCGACACCTCGACCTATCGCGACACCTCACGAGCTATCGCGACACCTCGACCTATCGCGACACTTCACGAGCTATCGTGACACCTCGACCTATCGCGACACTTCACGAGCTATCGCGACACCTCGACCTATCGTGACACTTCACGAGCTATCGCGACACCTCGACCTATCGCGACACTTCACGAGCTATCGCGACACCTCGACCTATCGCGACACTTCCCACCTATCGCGACACCTCGACCCCACCTATCGCGATACACGGCCTTTAACGCATGAAAAGTTAGGGTTAATTTTGAGTGAATTGAAGGGTAGTTGAGCTTAATTTTAGGCACCTTGGTATAACTTTAGAACCTTGGGAGTGGGCAAAAGACCTAGAAACCAGAGAGGGATCTCCTGAACCCTGAGAGCCTGTTTTGACCCTATAGTGCCTGAATGGTCATAACTTGACCATACGAACTCCGATTGATGAGATTTTGGTCTCGTTGGAAAGCTCGTTGAGCTCGACCTATTGCGACACCTCACGACCTATCACGACACCTCACGAGCTATCGCGACACCTCACGACCTATCGCGACACCTCGACCTATCGCGACACCTCACGAGCTATCGCGACACCTCGACCTATCGCGACACTTCACGAGCTATCGCGACACCTCGACCTATCGCGACACTTCACGAGCTATCGCGACACCTTGACCTATCGTGACACTTCACGAGCTATCGCGACACCTCGACCTATCGCGACACTTCACGAGCTATCGCGACACCTCGACCTATCGCGACACTTCCCACCTATCGCGACACCTCGACCCGACCTATCGCGATACACGGCCTTTAATGCATGAAAAGTTAGGGTTAATTTTGAGTGAATTGAAGGGTAGTTGAGCTTAATTTTAGGCACCTTGGTATAACTTTAGAACCTTGGGAGTGGGCAAAAGACCTAGAAACCAGAGAGGGATCTCCTGAACCCTGAGAGCCTGTTTTGACCCTATAGTGCCTGAATGGTCATAACTTGACCATACGAACTCCGATTGATGAGATTTTTGTCTCGTTGGAAAGCTCGTTGAGCTCGACCTATCGCGACACCTCACGACCTATCGCGACACCTCACGACCTATCACGACACCTCACGAGCTATCGCGACACCTCACGACCTATCGCGACACTTCGACCTATCGCGACACCTCACGAGCTATCGCGACACCTCGACCTATCGCGACACTTCACGAGCTATCGCGACACCTCCACCTATCGCGACACTTCAGGAGCTATCGCGACACCTCGACCTATCGTGACACTTCACGAGCTATCGCGACACCTCGACCTATCGCGACACTTCACGAGCTATTGCGACACCTCGACCTATCGCGACACTTCCCACCTATCGCGACACCTCGACCCGACCTATCGCGATACACGGCCTTTAACACATGAAAAGTTAGGGTTAATTTTGAGTGAATTGAAGGGTAGTTGAGCTTAATTTTAGGCACCTTGGTATAACTTTAGAACCTTGGGAGTGGGCAAAAGACCTAGAAACCAGAGAGGGATCTCCTGAACCCTGAGAGCCTGTTTTGACCCTATAGTGCCTGAATGGTCATAACTTGACCATACGAACTCCGATTGATGAGATTTTGGTCTCGTTGGAAAGCTCGTTGAGCTCGACCTATCGCGACACCTCACGACCTATCGCGACACCTCACGAGCTATCACGACACCTCACGACCTATCGCGACACCTCGACCTATCGCGACACCTCACAAGCTATCGCGAGACCTCGACCTATCGCGACACTTCACGAGCTATCGCGACACCTCGACCTATCGCGACACTTCACGAGCTATCGCGACACCTCGACCTATCGTGACACTTCACGAGCTATCGCGACACCTCGACCTATCGCGACACTTCACGAGCTATCGCGACACCTCGACCTATCGCGACACTTCCCACCTATCGCGACACCTCGACCCGACCTATCGCGATACACGGCCTTTAACGCATGAAAAGTTAGGGTTAATTTTGAGTGAATTGAAGGGTAGTTGAGCTTAATTTTAGGCACCTTGGTATAACTTTAGAACCTTGGGAGTGGGAAAAGACCTAGAAACCAGAGAGGGATCTCCGGAACCCTGAGAGCCTGTTTTGACCCTATAGTGCCTGAATGGTCATAACTTGACCATACGAACTCCGATTGATGAGATTTTGGTCTCGTTGGAAAGCTCGTTGAGCTCGACCTATCGCGACACCTCACGACCTATCGCGACACCTCACGACCTATCGCGACACCTCACGAGCTATCGCGACACCTCACGACCTATCGCGACACCTCGACCTATCGCGACACCTCACGAGCTATCGCGACACCTCGACCTATCGCGACACTTCACGAGCTATCGCGACACCTCGACCTATCGCGACACTTCACGAGCTATCGCGACACCTCGACCTATCGTGACACTTCCCAGCTATCGCGACACCTCGACCCGACCTATCGCGATACACGGCCTTTAATGCATGAAAAGTTAGGGTTAATTTTGAGTGAATTGAAGGGTAGTTGAGCTTAATTTTAGGCACCTTGGTATAACTTTAGAACCTTGGGAGTGGGCAAAAGACCTAGAAACCAGAGAGGGATCTCCTGAACCCTGAGAGCCTGTTTTGACCCTATAGTGCCTGAATGGTCATAACTTGACCATACCAACTCCGATTGATGAGATTTTGGTCTCGTTGGAAAGCTCGTTGAGCTCGACCTATCGCGACACCTCACGACCTATCGCGACACCTCACGAGCTATCGCGACACCTCACGACCTATCGCGACACCTCGACCTATCGCGACACCACACGAGCTATCGCGACACCTCGACCTATCGCGACACCTCGACCTATCGCGACACCTCGACCTATCGCGACACTTCCCACCTATCGCGACACCTCGACCCGACCTATCGCAATACACGGCCTTTAACGCATGAAAAGTTAGGGTTAATTTTGAGTGAATTGAAGGGTAGTTGAGCTTAATTTTAGGCACCTTGGTATAACTTTAGAACCTTGGGAGTGGGCAAAAGACCTAGAAACCAGAGAGGGATCTCCTGAACCCCGAGAGCCTGTTTTGACCCTATTGTGCCTGAATGGTCATAACTTGACCATACGAACTCCGATTGATGAGATTTTGGTCTCGTTGGAAAGCTCGTTGAGCTCGACCTATCGCGACACCTCACGACCTATCGCGACACCTCACGACCTATCGCGACACCTCACGAGCTATCGCGACACCTCACGACCTATCGCGACACCTCGACCTATCGCGACACCTCACGAGCTATCGCGACACCTCACGAGCTATCGCGACACCTCGACCTATCGCGACACTTCACGAGCTATCGCGACACCTCGACCTATCGCGACACTTCACGAGCTATCGCGACACCTCGACCTATCGTGACACTTCACGAGCTATCGCGACACCTCGACCTATCGCGACAATTCACAAGCTATCGCGACACCTCGACCTATCGCGACACTTCCCACCTATCGCGACACCTCGACCCGACCTATCGCGATACACGGCCTTTAACGCATGAAAAGTTAGGGTTAATTTTGAGTGAATTGAAGGGTAGTTGAGCTTAATTTAAAGCACCTTGGTATAACTTTAGAACCTTGGGAGTGGGCAAAAGACCTAGAAACCAGAGAGGGATCTCCTGAACCCTGAGAGCCTGTTTTGACCCTATAGTGCCTGAATGGTCATAACTTGACCATACGAAGTCCGATTGATGAGA
Organism: Ceratopteris richardii; assembly: GCA_020310875.1. Lineage (NCBI taxonomy): Eukaryota > Viridiplantae > Streptophyta > Polypodiopsida > Polypodiales > Pteridaceae > Ceratopteris > Ceratopteris richardii. Next base: position 10,608 of record MU260451.1, read on the forward strand.
TTTTGGTCTCGTTGGAAAGCTCGTTGAGCTCGACCTATCACGACACCTCACGACCTATCGCGACACCTCACGACCTATCGCGACACCTCACGAGCTATCGCGACACCTCACGACCTATCGCGACACCTCGACCTATCGCGACACCTCACGAGCTATCGTGACACCTCGACCTATCGCGACACTTCACGAGCTATCGCGACACTTCACGAGCTATCGCGACACCTCGACCTATCGCGACACTTCACGAGCTATCGCGACACCTCGACCTATCGTGACACTTCACGAGCTATCGCGACACCTCGACCTATCGCGACACTTCACGAGCTATCGCGACACCTCGACCTATCGCGACACTTCCCACCTATCGCGACACCTCGACCCGACCTATCGCGATACACGGCCTTTAACGCATGAAAAGTTAGGGTTAATTTTGAGTGAATTGAAGGGTAGTTGAGCTTAATTTTAGGCACCTTGGTATAACTTTAGAACCTTGGGAGTGGGCAAAAGACATAGAAACCAGAGAGGGATCTCCTGAACCCTGAGAGCCTGTTTTGACCCTATAGTGCCTGAATGGTCATAACTTGACCATACGAACTCCGATTGATGAGATTTTGGTCTCGTTGGAAAGCTCGTTGAGCTTGACCTATCGCGACACCTCACGACCTATCGTGACACCTCACGACTTATCGCGACACCTCACGAGCTATCACGACACCTCATGACCTATCGCGACACCTCGACCTATCGCGACACCTCACGAGCTATCGCGACACCTCGACCTATCGCGACACTTCACGAGCTATCGCGACACCTCGACCTATCGCGACACTTCACGAGCTATCGCGACACCTCGACCTATCGTGACACTTCACGAGCTATCGCGACACCTCGACCTATCGCGACACTTCACGAGCTATCGCGACACCTCGACCTATCGCGACACTTCCCACCTATCGCGACACCTCGACCCGACCTATCGCGATACACGACCTTTAACGCATGAAAAGTTAGGGTTAATTTTGAGTGAATTGAAGGGTAGTTGAGCTTAATTTTAGGCACCTTGGTATAACGTTAGAACCTTGGGAGTGGGCAAAAGACCTAGAAACCAGAGAGGGATCTCCTGAACCCTGAGAGCCTGTTTTGACCCTATAGTGCCTGAATGGTCATAACTTGACCATACGAACTCCGATTGATGAGATTTTGGTCTCGTTGGAAAGATCGTTGAGCTCGACCTATCACGACACCTCACGACCTATCGCGACACCTCACGACCTATCGCGACACCTCACGAGCTATCGCGACACCTCACGACCTATCGTGACACCTCGACCTATCGCGACACCTCACGAGCTATCGCGACACCTCGACCTATCGCGACACTTCACGAGCTATCGCGACACCTCGACCTATCGCGACACTTCACGAGCTATCGCGACACCTCGACCTATCGTGACACTTCACGAGCTATCGCGACACCTCGACCTATCGCGACACTTCACGAGCTATCGCGACACCTCGACCTATCGCGACACTTCCCAGCTATCGCGACACCTCGACCCGACCTATCGCGATACACGGCCTTTAATGCATGAAAAGTTAGGGTTAATTTTGAGTGAATTGAAGGGTAGTTGAGCTTAATTTTAGGCACCTTGGTATAACTTTAGAACCTTGGGAGTGGGCAAAAGACCTAGAAACCAGAGAGGGATGTCCTGAACCCTGAGAGCCTGTTTTGACCCTATAGTGCCTGAATGGTCATAACTTGACCATACCAACTCCGATTGATGAGATTTTGGTCTCGTTGGAAAGCTCGTTGAGCTCGACCTATCGTGACACCTCACGACCTATCGCGACACCTCACGAGCTATCGCGACACCTCACGACCTATCGCGACACCTCGACCTATCGCGACACCTCACGAGCTATCACGACACCTCGACCTATCGCGACACTTCACGAGCTATCGTGACACCTCGACCTATCGCGACACTTCACGAGCTATCGCGATACCTCGACCTATCGTGACACTTCACGAGCTATCGCGACACCTCGACCTATCGCGACACTTCACGAGCTATCGCGACACTTCACGAGCTATCGCGACACCTCGACCTATCGCGACACTTCCCACCTATCGCGACACCTCGACCCGACCTATCGCGATACACGGCCTTTAACGCATGAAAAGTTAAGGTTAATTTTGAGTGAATTGAAGGGTAGTTGAGCTTAATTTTAGGCACCTTGGTATAACTTTAGAACCTTGGGAGTGGGTAAAAGACCTAGAAACCAGAGAGGGATCTCCTGAACCCTGAGAGCCTGTTTTGACCCTACAGTGCCTGAATGGTCATAACTTGACCATACGAACTCCGATTGATGAGATTTTGGTCTCGTTGGAAAGCTCGTTGAGCTCGACCTATCGCGACACCTCAGGACCTATCGCGACACCTCACGACCTATCGCGACACCTCACGAGCTATCGCGACACCTCACGACCTATCGCGACACCTCGACCTATCGCGACACCTCACGAGCTATCGCGACACCTCGACCTATCGCGACACTTCACGAGCTATCGCGACAGCTCGACCTATCGCGACACTTCACGAGCTATCGCGACACCTCGACCTATCGTGACACTTCACGAGCTATCGCGACACCTCGACCTATCGCGACACTTCACGAGCTATCGCGACACCTCGACCTATCGCGACACTTCCCACCTATCGCGACACCTCGACCCGACCTATCGCGATACACGGCCTTTAACGCATGAAAAGTTAGGGTTAATTTTGAGTGAATTGAAGGGTAGTTGAGCTTAATTTTAGGCACCTTGGTATAACTTTAGAACCTTGGGAGTGGGCAAAAGACCTAGAAACCAGAGAGGGATCTCCTGAACCCTGAGAGCCTGTTTTGACCCTATAGTGCCTGAATGGTCATAACTTGACCATACGAACTCCGATTGATGAGATTTTGGTCTCGTTGGAAAGCTCGTTGAGCTCGACCTATCGCGACACCTCACGACCTATCGCGACACCTCACGACCTATCACGACACCTCACGAGCTATCGCGACACCTCACGACCTATCGCGACACCTCGACCTATCGCGACACCTCACGAGCTATCGCGACACCTCACCAGCTATCGCGACACCTCGACCTATCGCGACACTTCACGAGCTATCGCGACACCTCGACCTATCGCGACACTTCACGAGCTATCGTGACACCTCGACCTATCGTGACACTTCACGAGCTATCGCGGCACCTCGACCTATCGCGACACTTCACGAGCTATCGCGACACCTCGACCTATCGCGACACTTCCCACCTATCGCGACACCTCGACCCGACCTATCGCGATACACGGCCTTTAACGCATGAAAAGTTAGGGTAAATTTTGAGTGAATTGAAGGGTAGTTGAGCTTAATTTTAGGCACCTTGGTATAACTTTAGAACCTTGGGAGTGGGCAAAAGACCTAGAAACCAGAGAGGGATCTCCTGAACCCTGAGAGCCTGTTTTGACCCTATAGTGCCTGAATGGTCATAACTTGACCATACGAACTCCGATTGATGAGATTTTGGTCTCGTTGGAAAGCTCGTTGAACTCGACCTATCGCGACACCTCACGACCTATCGCGACACCTCACGAGCTATCGCGACACCTCACGACCTATCGTGACACCTCGACCTATCGCGACACCTCACGAGCTATCGCGACACCTCGACCTATCGCGACACTTCACGAGCTATCGCGACAGCTCGACCTATCGCGACACTTCACGAGCTATCGCGACACCTCGACCTATCGTGACACTTCACGAGCTATCGCGACACCTCGACCTATCGCGACACTTCACGAGCTATCGCGACACCTCGACCTATCGCGACACTTCCCACCTATCGCGACACCTCGACCCGACCTATCGCGATACACGGCCTTTAACGCATGAAAAGTTAGGGTTAATTTTGAGTGAATTGAAGGGTAGTTGAGCTTAATTTTAGGCACCTTGGTATAACTTTAGAACCTTGGGAGTGGGCAAAAGACCTAGAAACCAGAGAGGGATCTCCTGAACCCTGAGAGCCTGTTTTGACCCTATAGTGCCTGAATGGTCATAACTTGACCATACGAACTCCGATTGATGAGATTTTGGTCTCGTTGGAAAGCTCGTTGAGCTCGACCTATCGCGACACCTCACGACCTATCGCGACACCTCACGACCTATCACGACACCTCACGAGCTATCGCGACACCTCACGACCTATCGCGACACCTCGACCTATCGCGACACCTCACGAGCTATCGCGACACCTCACGAGCTATCGCGACACCTCGACCTATCGCGACACTTCACGAGCTATCGCGACACCTCGACCTATCGCGACACTTCACGAGCTATCGTGACACCTCGACCTATCGTGACACTTCACGAGCTATCGCGACACCTCGACCTATCGCGACACTTCACGAGCTATCGCGACACCTCGACCTATCGCGACACTTCCCACCTATCGCGACACCTCGACCCGACCTATCGCGATACACGGCCTTTAACGCATGAAAAGTTAGGGTAAATTTTGAGTGAATTGAAGGGTAGTTGAGCTTAATTTTAGGCACCTTGGTATAACTTTAGAACCTTGGGAGTGGGCAAAAGACCTAGAAACCAGAGAGGGATCTCCTGAACCCTGAGAGCCTGTTTTGACCCTATAGTGCCTGAATGGTCATAACTTGACCATACGAACTCCGATTGATGAGATTTTGGTCTCGTTGGAAAGCTCGTTGAGCTCGACCTATCGCGACACCTCACGACCTATCGCGACACCTCACGAGCTATCGCGACACCTCACGACCTATCGGGACACCTCGACCTATCGCGACACCTCACGAGCTATCGCGACACCTCGACCTATCGCGACACTTCACGAGCTATCGCGACACCTCGACCTATCGCGACACTTCACGAGCTATCGCGACACCTCGACCTATCGTGACACTTCACGAGCTATCGCGACACCTCGACCTATCGCGACACTTCACGAGCTATCGCGACACCTCGACCTATCGCGACACTTCCCACCTATCGCGACACCTCGACCCGACCTATCGCGATACACGGCCTTTAATGCATGAAAAGTTAGGGTTAATTTTGAGTGAATTGAAGGGTAGTTGAGCTTAATTTTAGGCACCTTGGTATAACTTTAGAACCTTGGGAGTGGGCAAAAGACCTAGAAACCAGAGAGGGATCTCCTGAACCCTGAGAGCCTGTTTTGACCCTATAGTGCCTGAATGGTCATAACTTGACCATACGAACTCCGATTGATGAGATTTTGGTCTCGTTGGAAAGCTCGTTGAGCTCGACCTATCGCGACACCTCACGACCTATCGCGACACCTCACGAGCTATCGCGACACCTCGACCTATCGCGACACCTCACGAGCTATCGCGACACCTCGACCTATCGCGACACTTCACGAGCTATCGCGACACCTCGACCTATCGCGACACTTCACGAGCTATCGCGACACCTCGACCTATCGTGACACTTCACGAGCTATCGCGACACCTCGACCTATCGCGACATTTCACGAGCTATCGCGACACCTCGACCTATCGCGACACTTCCCACCTATCGCGACACCTCGACCCGACCTATCGCGATACACGGCCTTTAACGCATGAAAAGTTAGGGTTAATTTTGAGTGAATTGAAGGGTAGTTGAGCTTAATTTTAGGCACCTTGGTATAACTTTAGAACCTTGGGAGTGGGCAAAAGACCTAGAAACCAGAGAGGGATCTCCTGAACCCTGAGAGCCTGTTTTGACCCTATAGTGCCTGAATGGTCATAACTTGACCATACGAACTCCGATTGATGAGATTTTGGTCTCGTTGGAAAGCTTGTTGAGCTCGACCTATCGCGACACCTCACGACCTATCGCGACACCTCACGACCTATCCGGACACCTCACGAGCTATCGCGACACCTCACGACCTATCGCGACACCTCGACCTATCGCGACACCTCACGAGCTATCGCGACACCTCGACCTATCTCGACACTTCACGAGCTATCGCGACACCTCGACCTATCGCGACACTTCACGAGCTATCGCGACACCTCGACCTATCGTGACACTTCACGAGCTATCGCGACACCTCGACCTATCGCGACACTTCACGAGCTATCGCGACACCTCGACCTATCGCGACACTTCCCACCTATCACGACACCTCGACCCGACCTATCGCGATACACGGCCTTTAACGCATGAAAAGTTAGGGTTAATTTTGAGTGAATTGAAGGGTAGTTGAGCTTAATTTTAGGCACCTTGGTATAACTTTAGAACCTTGTGAGTGGGCAAAAGACCTAGAAACCAGAGAGGGATCTCCTGAACCCTGAGAGCCTGTTTTGACCCTATAGTGCCTGAATGGTCATAACTTGACCATACGAACTCCGATTGATGAGATTTTGGTCTCATTGGAAAGCTCGTTGAGCTCGACCTATCGCGACACCTCACGACCTATCGCGACACCTCACGACCTATCGCGACACCTCACGACCTATCGCGACACCTCACGACCTATCGCGACACCTCGACCTATCGCGACACCTCACGAGCTATCGCGACACCTCGACCTATCGCGACACTTCACGAGCTATCGCGACACCTCGACCTATCGCGACACTTCACGAGCTATCGCGACACCTCGACCTATCGTGACACTTCACGAGCTATCGCGACACCTCGACCTATCGCGACACTTCACGAGCTATCGCGACACCTCGACCTATCGCGACACTTCCCACCTATCGCGACACCTCGACCCGACCTATCGCGATACACGGCCTTTAACGCATGAAAAGTTAGGGTTAATTTTGAGTGAATTGAAGGGTAGTTGAGCTTAATTTTAGGCACCTTGGTATAACTTTAGAACCTTGGGAGTGGGCAAAAGACCTAGAAACCAGAGAGGGATCTCCTGAACCCTGAGAGCCTGTTTTGACCCTATAGTGCCTGAATGGTCATAACTTGACCATACGAACTCCGATTGATGAGATTTTGGTCTCGTTGGAAAGCTCGTTGATCTCGACCTATCGCGACACCTCACGACCTATCGCAACACCTCACGACCTATCGCGACACCTCACGAGCTATCGCGACACTGTTGGATGTGATGGCTGGGTACAATCAGAAGATCAAGGTGGTGCTGCTAGACCTGCTTCACACCTGCCCTTTCTTTTCTTCAGATATGGTTAGGAGACTCCTTGATCTTCCAAATGACACCAAGAAACGATATATGTGCTTTACAAAGTGATTGAGAAATGATCAAATCAAAACAGATAAGTTTGAACCTTCATAAGTCCAAAAAACTTGCTATTCCTGTAATGACACCTGCTCAGTCCTAAGCTCAGTGTGTCCAGCACACTTACAATTGGTCTAATTCCTTCTGGGAGTATTAAATTAACTTAACAAGCTATCATTAGCAAGTTAAATCAGTCCAAATGACAAACTATACACTGAGCATGATGTTTAGCAAAATCAGGGACACCCCCGACTTTTTAGGAATCACACAGAAATATACCAGTGATCACTTCGACAGCGATTTCTCCCAATTGGCTGAATAGATTGACTTGAAATTTTGTAGTGTTGTAGAATGCTTTGAGCTGGTTCCAATGAGCCCTTGATCATCAAATTTGGTTAAGTAGATCTTGAGATATGCTTTGTTGAAGTTGGCAGACTTGGAGGTAGTCACTCAGAGAAAACACAGAGTAAAGAACTATGAGTATATGTATTGATACTATCAAATGTACATTCCCATTGGCAAGAGATGTAATGCACAATGGTACTCTGAGGTGTAGGCTAGGTAGTAGCTCTCACACACTCACAAATTTGCTTGTATTAGCCTCGGGAAGAGTGTAACATCACCCGCGACTTTTACATTGTCTTTTATAGGTGTTTTGAAGGAATTTGAATTTCAAAATTCAAATGTAGGCTCCCTCAAATCTCTCAACTAATCTCATGGAGATATTCTCTCCATTCATACCTTTCAAATTCCACGACTTTTGAAGGTAGGTACAATTACAAGAAGTCACTTTGACCTTTACATAAAGTAATAAGTAACTAAGCATAGGCATGTGTTCCTATGCTCTTTCTTGAAATGAAGTAATCCAAACTTTTGCAATAAACTTCAATGTTGATATCCAAAGCTAAGTGATCTTTGTGCAATCTTCATGTTGAGTCTTCAAGGCACAAAACAAGTCAAGTGTTTAAGGCTTGTTTGCACCAACAGACACCTCACGACCTATCGCGACACCTCGACCTATCGCGACACCTCACGAGCTATCGCGACACCTCGACCTATCGCGACACTTCACGAGCTATCGCGACACCTCGACCTATCGCGACACTTCACGAGCTATCGCGACACCTCGACCTATCGTGACACTTCACGAGCTATCGCGACACCTGGACCTATCGCGACACTTCACGAGCTATCGCGACACCTCGACCTATCGCGACACTTCCCACCTATCGCGACACCTCGACCCGACCTATCGCGATACACGGCCTTTAACGCATGAAAAGTTAGGGTTAATTTTGAGTGAATTGAAGGGTAGTTGAGCTTAATTTTAGGCACCTTGGTATAACTTTAGAACCTTGGGAGTGGGCAAAAGACCTAGAAACCAAAGAGGGATCTCCTGAACCCTGAGAGCCTGTTTTGACCCTATAGTGCCTGAATGGTCATAACTTGACCATACGAACTCCGATTGATGAGATTTTGGTCTCGTTGGAAAGCTCGTTGAGCTCGACCTATCGCGACACCTCACGACCTATCGCGACACCTCACGACCTATCGCGACACCTCACGACCTATCGCGACACCTCACGAGCTATCGCGACACCTCACGACCTATCGCGACACCTCGACCTATCGCGACACCTCACGAGCTATCGCGACACCTCGACCTATCGCGACACTTCACGAGCTATCGCGACACCTCGACCTATCACGACACTTCACGAGCTATCGCGACACCTCGACCTATCGTGACACTTCACGAGCTATCGCGACACCTCGACCTATCGCGACACTTCACGAGCTATCGCGACACCTCGACCTATCGCGACACTTCCCACCTATCGCGACACCTCGACCCGACCTATCGCGATACACGGCCTTTAACGCATTAAAAGTTAGGGTTAATTTTGAGTGAATTGAAGGGTAGTTGAGCTTAATTTTAGGCACCTTGGTATAACTTTAGAACCTTGGGAGTGGGCAAAAGACCTAGAAACCAGAGAGGGATCTCCTGAACCCTGAGAGCTTGTTTTGACCCTATAGTGCCTGAATGGTCATAACTTGACCATACGAACTCCGATTGATGAGATTTTGGTCTCGTTGGAAAGCTCGTTGAGCTCGACCTATCGTGACACCTCACGACCTATCGGGACACCTCACGACCTATCGCGACACCTCACGAGCTATCGTGACACCTCACGACCTATCGCGACACCTCGACCTATCGCGACACCTCACGAGCTATCGTGACACCTCGACCTATCGCGACACTTCACGAGCTATCGCGACACCTCGACCTATCGCGACACTTCACGAGCTATCGCGACACGTCGACCTATCGTGACACTTCACGAGCTATCGCGACACCTCGACCTATCGCGACACTTCACGAGCTATCGCGACACCTCGACCTATCGCGACACTTCCCACCTATCGCGACACCTCGACCAGACCTATCGCGATACACGGCCTTTAACGCATGAAACGTTAGGGTTAATTTTGAGTGAATTGAAGGGTAGTTGAGCTTAATTTTAGGCACCTTGGTATAACTTTAGAACCTTGGGAGTGGGCAAAAGACCTAGAAACCAGAGAGGGATCTCCTGAACCCTGAGAGCCTGTTTTGACCCTATAGTGCCTGAATGGTCATAACTTGACCATAAGAACTCCGATTGATGAGATTTTGGTCTCGTTGGAAAGCTCGTTGAGCTCGACCTATCGCGACACCTCACGACCTATCGCGACACCTCACGACCTATCGCGACACCTCACGAGCTATCGCGACACCTCACGACCTATCGCGACACCTCGACCTATCGCGACACCTCACGAGCTATCGCGACACCTCGACCTATCGCGACACTTCACGAGCTATCGCGACAACTCGACCTATCGCGACACTTCACGAGCTATCGCGACACCTCGACCTATCGTGACACTTCACGAGCTATCGCGACACCTCGACCTATCGCGACACTTCACGAGCTATCGCGACACCTCGACCTATCGCGACACTTCCCACCTATCGCGACACCTCGACCCGACCTATCCCGATACATGGCCTTTAACGCATGAAAAGTTAGGGTTAATTTTGAGTGAATTGAAGGGTAGTTGAGCTTAATTTTAAGCACCTTGGTATAACTTTAGAACCTTGGGAGTGGGCAAAAGACCTAGAAACCAGAGAGGGATCTCCTGAACCCTGAGAGCCTGTTTTGACCCTATAGTGCCTGAATGGTCATAACTTGACCATACGAACTCCGATTGATGAGATTTTGGTCTCGTTGGAAAGCTCGTTGAGCTCGACCTATCGCGACACTTCACGACCTATCGCGACACCTCACGAGCTATCGCGACACCTCACGACCTATCGCGACACCTCGACCTATCGCGACACCTCACGAGCTATCGCGACACCTCGACCTATCGTGACACTTCACGAGCTATCGCGACACCTCGACCTATCGCGACACTTCACGAGCTATCGCGACACCTCGACCTATCGTGACACTTCACGAGCTATCGCGACACCTCGACCTATCGCGACACTTCCCACCTATCGCGACACCTCGACCCGACCTATCGCGATACACGGCCTTGAACGCATGAAAAGTTAGGGTTAATTTTGAGTGAATTGAAGGGTAGTTGAGCTTAATTTTAGGCACCTTGGTATAACTTTAGAACCTTGGGAGTGGGCAAAAGACCTAGAAACCAGAGAGGGATCTCCTGAACCCCGAGAGCCTGTTTTGACCCTATAGTGCCTGAATGGTCATAACTTGACCATACGAACTCCGATTGATGAGATTTTGGTCTCGTTGGAAAGCTCGTTGAGCTCGACCTATCGCGACACCTCACGACCTATCGCGACACCTCACGACCTATCGCGACACCTCACGATCTATCCCGACACCTCACGACCTATCGCGACACCTCGAACTATCGCGACACCTCACGAGCTATCGCGACACCTCGTTCTATCGCGACACTTCACGAGCTATCGCGACACCTCGACCTATCGCGACACTTCACGAGCTATCGCGACACCTCGACCTATCGTGACACTTCACGAGCTATCGCGACACCTCGACCTATCGCGACACTTCACGAGCTATCGCGACACCTTGACCTATCGCGACACTTCCCACCTATCGCGACACCTCGACCCGACCTATCGCGATACACGGCCTTTAACGCATGAAAAGTTAGGGTTAATTTTGAGTGAATTGAAGGGTAGTTGAGCTTAATTTTAGGCACCTTGGTATAACTTTAGAACCTTGGGAGTGGGCAAAAGACCTAGAAACCAGAGAGGGATCTCCTGAACCCTGAGAGCCTGTTTTGACCCTATAGTGCCTGAATGGTCATAACTTGACCATACGAACTCCGATTGATGAGATTTTGGTCTCGTTGGAAAGCTCGTTGAGCTCGACCTATCGCGACACCTCACGACCTATCGCGACACCTCACGACCTATCGCGACACCTCACGAGCTATCGCGACACCTCACGACCTATCGCGACACCTCGACCTATCGCGACACCTCACGAGCTATCGCGACACCTCGACCTATCGCGACACTTCACGAGCTATCGCGACACCTCGACCTATCGCGACACTTCACGAGCTATCGCGACACCTCGACCTATCGTGACACTTCACGAGCTATCGCGACACCTCGACCTATCGCGACACTTCACGAGGTATCGCGACACCTCGACCTATCGCGACACTTCCCACCGATCGCGACACCTCGACCCGACCTATCGCGATACACGGCCTTTAACGCATGAAAAGTTAGGGTTAATTTTGAGTGAATTGAAGGGTAGTTGAGCTTAATTTTAGGCACCTTGGTATAACTTTAGAACCTTGGGAGTGGGCAAAAGACCTAGAAACCAGAGAGGGATCTCCTGAACCCTGAGAGCCTGTTTTGACCCTATAGTGCCTGAATGGTCATAACTTGACCATACGAACTCCGATTGATGAGATTTTGATCTCGTTGGAAAGCTCGTTGAGCTGGACCTATCGGGACACCTCACGACCTATCGCGACACCTCACGACCTATCGCGACACCTCACGAGCTATCGTGACACCTCACGACCTATCGCGACACCTCGACCTATCGTGACACCTCACGAGCTATCGCGACACCTCGACCTATCGCGACACTTCACGAGCTATCGCGACACCTCGACCTATCGCGACACTTCACGAGCTATCGCGACACCTCGACCTATCGTGACACTTCACGAGCTATCGCGACACCTCGACCTATCGCGACACTTCACGAGCTATCGCGACACCTCGACCTATCGCGACACTTCCCACCTATCGCGACACCTCGACCAGACCTATCGCGATACACGGCCTTTAACGCATGAAACGTTAGGGTTAATTTTGAGTGAATTGAAGGGTAGTTGAGCTTAATTTTAGGCACCTTGGTATAACTTTAGAACCTTGGGAGTGGGCAAAAGACCTAGAAACCAGAGAGGGATCTCCTGAACCCTGAGAGCCTGTTTTGACCCTATAGTGCCTGAATGGTCATAACTTGACCATAAGAACTCCGATTGATGAGATTTTGGTCTCGTTGGAAAGCTCGTTGAGCTCGACCTATCGCGACACCTCACAACCTATCGCGACACCTCACGACCTATCGCGACACCTCACGAGCTATCGCGACACCTCACGACCTATCGCGACACCTCGACCTATCGCGACACCTCACGAGCTATCGCGACACCTCGACCTATCGCGACACTTCACGAGCTATCACGACACCTCGACCTATCGCGACACTTCACGAGCTATCGCGACACCTCGACCTATCGTGACACTTCACGAGCTATCGCGACACCTCGACCTATCGCGACACTTCACGAGCTATCGCGACACCTCGACCTATCGCGACACTTCCCACCTATCGCGACACCTCGACCCGACCTATCCCGATACATGGCCTTTAACGCATGAAAAGTTAGGGTTAATTTTGAGTGAATTGAAGGGTAGTTGAGCTTAATTTTAAGCACCTTGGTATAACTTTAGAACCTTGGGAGTGGGCAAAAGACCTAGAAACCAGAGAGGGATCTCCTGAACCCTGAGAGCCTGTTTTGACCCTATAGTGCCTGAATGGTCATAACTTGACCATACGAACTCCGATTGATGAGATTTTGGTCTCGTTGGAAAGCTCGTTGAGCTCGACCTATCGCGACACTTCACGACCTATCGCGACACCTCACGAGCTATCGCGACACCTCACGACCTATCGCGACACCTCGACCTATCGCGACACCTCACGAGCTATCGCGACACCTCGACCTATCGTGACACTTCACGAGCTATCGCGACACCTCGACCTATCGCGACACTTCACGAGCTATCGCGACACCTCGACCTATCGTGACACTTCACGAGCTATCGCGACACCTCGACCTATCGCGACACTTCCCACCTATCGCGACACCTCGACCCGACCTATCGCGATACACGGCCTTGAACGCATGAAAAGTTAGGGTTAATTTTGAGTGAATTGAAGGGTAGTTGAGCTTAATTTTAGGCACCTTGGTATAACTTTAGAACCTTGGGAGTGGGCAAAAGACCTAGAAACCAGAGAGGGATCTCCTGAACCCCGAGAGCCTGTTTTGACCCTATAGTGCCTGAATGGTCATAACTTGACCATACGAACTCCGATTGATGAGATTTTGGTCTCGTTGGAAAGCTCGTTGAGCTCGACCTATCGCGACACCTCACGACCTATCGCGACACCTCACGACCTATCGCGACACCTCACGATCTATCCCGACACCTCACGACCTATCGCGACACCTCGACCTATCGCGACACCTCACGAGCTATCGCGACACCTCGTTCTATCGCGACACTTCACGAGCTATCGCGACACCTCGACCTATCGCGACACTTCACGAGCTATCGCGACACCTCGACCTATCGTGACACTTCACGAGCTATCGCGACACCTCGACCTATCGCGACACTTCACGAGCTATCGCGACACCTTGACCTATCGCGACACTTCCCACCTATCGCGACACCTCGACCCGACCTATCGCGATACACGGCCTTTAACGCATGAAAAGTTAGGGTCAATTTTGAGTGAATTGAAGGGTAGTTGAGCTTAATTTTAGGCACCTTGGTATAACTTTAGAACCTTGGGAGTGGGCAAAAGACCTAGAAACCAGAGAGGGATCTCCTGAACCCTGAGAGCCTGTTTTGACCCTATAGTGCCTGAATGGTCATAACTTGACCATACGAACTCCGATTGATGAGATTTTGGTCTCGTTGGAAAGCTCGTTGAGCTCGACCTATCGCGACACCTCACGACCTATCGCGACACCTCACGACCTATCGCGACACCTCACGAGCTATCGCGACACCTCACGACCTATCGCGACACCTCGACCTATCGCGACACCTCACGAGCTATCGCGACACCTCGACCTATCGCGACACTTCACGAGCTATCGCGACACCTCGACCTATCGCGACACTTCACGAGCTATCGCGACACCTCGACCTATCGTGACACTTCACGAGCTATCGCGACACCTCGACCTATCGCGACACTTCACGAGGTATCGCGACACCTCGACCTATCGCGACACTTCCCACCGATCGCGACACCTCGACCCGACCTATCGCGATACACGGCCTTTAACGCATGAAAAGTTAGGGTTAATTTTGAGTGAATTGAAGGGTAGTTGAGCTTAATTTTAGGCACCTTGGTATAACTTTAGAACCTTGGGAGTGGGCAAAAGACCTAGAAACCAGAGAGGGATCTCCTGAACCCTGAGAGCCTGTTTTGACCCTATAGTGCCTGAATGGTCATAACTTGACCATACGAACTCCGATTGATGAGATTTTGATCTCGTTGGAAAGCTCGTTGAGCTCGACCTATCGGGACACCTCACGACCTATCGCGACACCTCACGACCTATCGCGACACCTCGACCTATCGTGACACCTCACGAGCTATCGCGACACCTCGACCTATCGCGACACTTCACGAGCTATCGCGACACCTCGACCTATCGCGACACTTCACGAGCTATCGCGACACCTCGACCTATCGTGACACTTCACGAGCTATCGCGACACCTCGACCTATCGCGACACTTCACGAGCTATGGCGACACCTCGACCTATCGCGACACTTCCCACCTATCGCGACACCTCGACCCGACCTATCGCGATACACGACCTTTAACGCATGTAAAGTTAGGGTTAATTTTGAGTGAATTGAAGGGTAGTTGAGCTTAATTTTAGGCACCTTGATATAACTTTAGAACCTTGGGAGTGGGCAAAAGACCTAGAAACCAGAGAGGGATCTCCTGAACCCTGAGAGCCTGTTTTGACCCTATAGTGCCTGAATGGTCATAACTTGACCATACGAACTCCGATTGATGAGATTTTGGTCTCGTTGGAAAGCTCGTTGAGCTCGACCTATCGCGACACCTCACGACCTATCGTGACACCTCACGACCTATCGCGACACCTCACGAGCTATCGCGACACCTCACGACCTATCGCGACACCTCGACCTATCGCGACATCTCACGAGCTATCGCGACACCTCGACCTATCGCGACACTTCTTGAGCTATCGCGACACCTCGACCTATCGCGACACTTCACGAGCTATCGCGACACCTCGACCTATCGTTGCACTTCACGAGCTATCGCGACACCTCGACCTATCGCGACACTTCACGAGCTATCGCGACACCTCGACCTATCGCGACACTTCCCACCTATCGCGACACCTCGACCCGACCTATCGCGATACACGGCCTTTAACGCATGAAAAGTTAGGGTTAATTTTGAGTGAATTGAAGGGTAGTTAAGCTTAATTTTAGGCACCTTGGTATAACTTTAGAACCTTGGGAGTGGGCAAAAGACCTAGAAACCAGAGAGGGATCTCCTGAACCCTGAGAGCCTGTTTTGACCCTATAGTGCCTGAATGGTCATAACTTGACCATACGAACTCCGATTGATGAGATTTTGGTCTCGTTGGAAAGCTCGTTGAGCTCGACCTATCGCGACACCTCACGACCTATCGCGACACCTCACGAGCTATCGCGACACCTCACGAGTTATCGCGACACCTCGACCTATCGCGACACCTCACGAGCTATCGCGACACCTCGACCTATCGCGACACTTCACGAGCTATCGCGACACCTCGACCTATCGCGACACTTCACGAGCTATCGCGACACCTCGACCTATCGTGACACTTCACGAGCTATCGCGACACCTCGACCTATCGCGACACTTCACGAGCTATCGCGACACCTCGACCTATCGCGACACTTCCCACCTATCGCGACACCTCGACCCGACCTATCGCGATACACGGCCTTTAACGCATGAAAAGTTAGGGTTAATTTTGAGTGAATTGAAGGGTAGTTGAGCTTAATTTTAGGCACCTTGGTATAACTTTAGAACCTTGGGAGTGGGCAAAAGACCTAGAAACCAGAGAGGGATCTCCTGAACCCTGAGAGCCTGTTTTGACCCTATAGTGCCTGAATGGTCATAACTTGACCATACGAACTCCGATTGATGAGATTTTGGTCTCGTTGGAAAGCTCGTTGAGCTCGACCTATCGCGACACCTCACGACCTATCGCGACACCTCACGAGCTATCGCGTCACCTCACGAGCTATCGCGACACCTCGACCTATCGCGACACCTCACGAGCAATCGCGACACCTCGACCTATCGCGACACTTCACGAGCTATCGCGACACCTCGACCTATCGCGACACTTCACGAGCTATCGCGACACCTCGACCTATCGTGACACTTCACGAGCTATCGCGACACCTCGACCTATCGCGACACTTCACGAGCTATCGCGACACCTCGACCTATCGCGACACTTCCCACCTATCGCGACACCTCGACCCGACCTATCGCGATACACGGCCTTTAACGCATGAAAAGTTAGGGTTAATTTTGAGTGAATTGAAGGGTAGTTGAGCTTAATTTTAGGCACCTTGGTATAACTTTAGAACCTTGGGAGTGGGCAAAAGACCTAGAAACCAGAGAGGGATCTCCTGAACCCTGAGAGCCTGTTTTGACCCTATAGTGCCTGAATGGTCATAACTTGACCATACGAACTCCGATTGATGAGATTTTGGTCTCGTTGGAAAGCTCGTTGAGCTCGACCTATCGCGACACCTCACGACCTATCGCGACACCTCACGACCTATCGCGACACCTCACGACCTATCGCGACACCTCGACCTATCGCGACACCTCACGAGCTATCGCGACACCTCGACCTATCGCGACACTTCACGAGCTATCGCGACACCTCGACCTATCGCGACACTTCACGAGCTATCGCGACACCTCGACCTATCGTGACACTTCACGAGCTATCGTGACACCTCGACCTATCGCGACACTTCACGAGCTATCGCGACACCTCGACCTATCGCGACACTTCCCACCGATCGCGACACCTGGACCCGACCTATCGCGATACACGGCCTTTAACGCATGAAAAGTTAGGGTTAATTTTGAGTGAATTGAAGGGTAGTTGAGCTTAATTTTAGGCACCTTGGTATAACTTTAGAACCTTGGGAGTGGGCAAAAGACCTAGAAACCAGAGAGGGATCTCCTGAACCCTGAGAGCCTGTTTTGACCCTATAGTGCCTGAATGGTCATAACTTGACCATACGAACTCCGATTGATGAGATTTTGGTCTCGTTGGAAAGCTCGTTGAGCTCGACCTATCGCGACACCTCACGACCTATCGCGACACCTCACGACCTATCGCGACACCTCACGAGCTATCGCGACACCTCACGACCTATCGCGACACCTCGACCTATCGTGACACCTCACGAGCTATCGCGACACCTCGACCTATCGTGACACTTCACGAGCTATCGCGACACCTCGACCTATCGCGACACTTCACGAGCTATCGCGACACCTCGACCTATCGTGACACTTCACGAGCTATCGCGACACTTCGACCTATCGCGACACTTCACGAGCTATCGCGACACCTCGACCTATCGCGACACTTCCCACCTATCGCGACACCTCGACCCGACCTATCACGATACACGGCCTTTAACGCATGTAAAGTTAGGGTTAATTTTGAGTGAATTGAAGGGTAGTTGAGCTTAATTTTAGGCACCTTGGTATAACTTTAGAACCTTGGGAGTGGGCAAAAGACCTAGAAACCAGAGAGGGATCTCCTGAACCCTGAGAGCCTGTTTTGACCCTATAGTGCCTGAATGGTCATAACTTGACCATACGAACTCCGATTGATGAGATTTTGGTCTCGTTGGAAAGCTCGTTGAGCTCGACCTATCGCGACACCTCACGACCTATCGCGACACCTCACGACCTATCGCGACACCTCACGAGCTATCGCGACACCTCACGACCTATCGCGACACCTCGACCTATCCCGACACCTCACGAGCTATCGCGACACCTCGACCTATCGCGACACTTCACGAGCTATCGCGACACCTCGACCTATCGCGACACTTCACGAGTTATCGCGACACCTCGACCTATCGTGACACTTCATGAGCTATCGCGACACCTCGACCTATCGCGACACTTCACGAGCTATCGCGACACCTCGACCTATCGCGACACTTCCCACCTATCGCGACACCTCGACCCGACCTATCGCGATACACGGCCTTTAACGCATGAAAAGTTAGGGTTAATTTTGAGTGAATTGAAGGGTAGTTGAGCTTAATTTTAGGCACCTTGGTATAACTTTAGAACCTTGGGAGTGGGCAAAAGACCTAGAAACCAAAGAGGGATCTCCTGAACCCTGAGAGCCTGTTTTGACCCTATAGTGCCTGAATGGTCATAACTTGACCATACGAACTCCGATTGATGAGATTTTGGTCTCGTTGGAAAGCTCGTTGAGCTCGACCTATCGCGACACCTCACGACCTATCACGACACCTCACGAGCTATCCCGACACCTCACGACCTATTGCGACACCTCGACCTATCGCGACACCTCACGAGCTATCGCGACACCTCGACCTATCGCGACACTTCACGAGCTATCGCGACACCTCGACCTATCGCGACACTTCACGAGCTATGGCGACACCTCGACCTATCGTGACACTTCACGAGCTATCGCGACACCTCGACCTATCGCGACACTTCACGAGCTATCGCGACACCTCGACCTATCGCGACACTTCCCACCTATCGCGACACCTCGACCCGACCTATCGCGATACACGGCCTTTAACGCATGAAAAGTTAGGGTTAATTTTGAGTGAATTGAAGGGTAGTTGAGCTTAATTTTAGGCACCTTGGTATAACTTTAGAACCTTGGGAGTGGGCAAAAGACCTAGAAACCAGAGAGGGATCTCCTGAACCCTGAGAGCCTGTTTTGACCCTATAGTGCCTGAATGGTCATAACTTGACCATACGAACTCCGATTGATGAGATTTTGGTCTCGTTGGAAAGCTCGTTGAGCTCGACCTATCGCGACACCTCACGACCTATCGCGACACCTCACGACCTATCACGACACCTCACGAGTTATCGCGACACCTCACGACCTATCGCGACACCTCGACCTATCGCGACACCTCACGAGCTATTGCCACACCTCGACCTATCGCGACACTTCACGAGCTATCGCGACACCTCGACCTATCGCGACACTTCACGAGCTATCGCGACACCTCGACCTATCGTGACACTTCACGAGCTATCGCGACACCTCGACCTATCGCGACACTTCACGAGCTATCGCGACACCTCGACCTATCGCGACACTTCCCACCTATCGCGACACCTCGACCCGACCTATCGCGATACACGGCCTTTAACGCATGAAAAGTTAGGGTTAATTTTGAGTGAATTGAAGGGTAGTTGAGCTTAATTTTAGGCACCTTGGTATAACTTTAGAACCTTGGGAGTGGGCAAAAGACCTAGAAACCAGAGAGGGATCTCCTGAACCCTGAGAGCCTGTTTTGACCCTATAGTGCCTGAATGGTCATAACTTGACCATACGAACTCCGATTGATGAGAATTTGGTCTCGTTGGAAAGCTCGTTGAGCTCGACCCATCGCGACACCTCACGACCTATCGCGACAGCTCACGAGCTATCACGACACCTCACGACCTATCGCGACACCTCGACCTATCGCGACACCTCACGAGCTATCGCGACACCTCGACCTATCGCGACACTTCACGAGCTATCGCGACACCTCGACCTATCGCGACACTTCACGAGCTATCGCGACACCTCGACCTATCGTGACACTTCACGAGCTATCGCGACACCTCGACCTATCGCGACACTTCACGAGCTATCGCGACACCTCGACCTATCGCGACACTTCCCACCTATCGCGACACCTCGACCCGACCTATCGCGATACACGGCCTTTAACGCATGAAAAGTTAGGGTTAATTTTGAGTGAATTGAAGGGTAGTTGAGCTTAATTTTAGGCACCTTGGTATAACTTTAGAACCTTGGGAGTGGGAAAAGACCTAGAAACCAGAGAGGGATCTCCTGAACCCTGAGAGCCTGTTTTGACCCTATAGTGCCTGAATGGTCATAACTTGACCATACGAACTCCGATTGATGAGATTTTGGTCTCGTTGGAAAGCTCGTTGAGCTCGACCTATCGCGACACCTCACGACCTATCGCGACACCTCACGAGCTATCGCGACACCTCACGACCTATCGCGACACCTCGACCTATCGCGACACCTCACGAGCTATCGTGACACCTCGACCTATCGCGACACTTCACGAGCTATCGCGACACCTCGACCTATCGCGACACTTCACGAGCTATCGCGACACCTCGACCTATCGTGACACTTCACGAGCTATCGCGACACCTCGACCTATCGCGACACCTCGACCTATCGCGACACCTCGACCTATCGCGACACTTCCCACCTATCGCGACACCTCGACCCGACCTATCGCAATACACGGCCTTTAACGCATGAAAAGTTAGGGTTAATTTTGAGTGAATTGAAGGGTAGTTGAGCTTAATTTTAGGCACCTTGGTATAACTTTAGAACCTTGGGAGTGGGCAAAAGACCTAGAAACCAGAGAGGGATCTCCTGAACCCCGAGAGCCTGTTTTGACCCTATAGTGCCTGAATGGTCTTCTTGATCTGTGGCACAAATAAAGCATCTGACAATGTAAAAGAACTACCATCTACAATAGCCAGAATGATCTTATCAACTCTTATAATAGGATAAAAGTAGTTGTTGGTGCATGTGACAGTATTCCCTATAGGGGCATACTCGAGTGAAGTGAAGAAACTACGCTGAAGGTAATATGTTTGGTTGACCCACTATCAAAGCACCAAGAATCTGAGTCTACTATAGACATACACTGTTCAAGAGAAGATGGGTCAAAACTGCACACAGTAGTAAACACCCATTCTTCACTCTGCACTAGATTAGTAGAATCTATTTTTGGTGTAGAGGCCTCTACAACAACCATTCTAGCCTCCTTTTTATTTGCCCCTTTTGTAGCTAGTTTTGGACAATTCTTTATGACATGATCATTTGCTTTACAGTACTTGCAAGCCAATTTCTGCTTTTCTATTTTCTTGTCGTGTCTGTCATCCTTCTTTGTTTGTGCAGAATTAGCAGATTTATGCTAACTAGTAGAAGAGCTCCATTTACCTTTTCCCTTCTGACTAGCCAAGAAAGCTTGATCTGCAACATGCATAATGGACATGTTCTACCTAGACTCATCTTCCTGTAATAGAACAGAGACTAACTCCTCAAATGTTAATGCATTTGCATTGCCGTTCATCATCAAACAAAGAGTAGAAGCAAAGCTCTGATATGAATCCAGAAGCCCATTCAGAACAGTCTGCACAAGTGAACTGTGAGGAAAGACTTCATCAGTAGAGGTCAGCTGTTCTTTCAAATCTTTGATCTTTGTTAGAAAATTATCCATGGAATCACCTTCATTCATGTGCTCACTCTCCAACTATTTTTGGAGGTAAGCAACACAAGCCCCATTCCTTGCATGGTATAAAGTGGAAAGTGTATTTCAAGCATCCTTAGCTATTCTACAAGAACAAATGTGAGGAATAATGGCACGTTTGATAGACAAGGCTATCAATGCATGTGCCTGAGCATCTATGCCATCCCAATGAATTTTCTCTACAGTAGGTGCAACAGGAACCGCAACACAAATAGGAACATGAAGAATATCTTCATCTTCAACACCATCTGCATCACCTTCAGCAACTGTGTTTGTAGGTGTAACAAGATGTTTTTCAACACCCTGCACAATATTCCATAGCACTTTTGCAACCAATACATGACACATCATATAAGCCCCCAATTGGTAATTTGAATTGTTCAGATTGTCCTCAATAGCCAACATACAGAATAAATCACTGCTTTCAACCATGGCCACTAACTAGAATACCTTGATGCAAAAAATTGATTATATCTCAAAAAGTTGAATGAAACTACCCTGTCAAGTTCTGCGAAACATGCAAGATACTTTGAGACACTTATACTAGCGAACCAAAACTTGTATATATCTTTGGCACAAAAAGATGAAATGGCATACACAAGCACTAGATAGTGCGTTTGGAGGTCAAAACAAGCTCATATTACAATTTTGGCACCACAAAATGAAGCTATTTTGATCTTCTAATCACCCTAAGTATGCTCACTAAATTTCATGTGATTATGAGATTGTGACCGGAGGGGTGTTGACGACGCCCTAGATGAAGCGGTAACTTGCTGTGATACCAATTGTTGGAATTTGAGGTCTGCAGAAGCATGCAAACAACACAAGGAAGAAGAAGAAGTTTGGAGCACGATACACAATATTGAATGTATTACCACTAGAATGTACAAAGATAAGTAACCCATTAGGGCAATTGGCATATATACAAGCCGGGGGAAAAAACATCCTAAACAGCGAAAAAAGGTGCCTCGCTAGTCCTAGTGTGTTCACACACATCACTACCTAAATATATCAACATACACATACACACACACACATATATATATACATAATATATATATATATATATATATATATATATATATATATATATATATATATATATATATATATATATATATATATATATATATATATATATATATATATTAAAATCCATTTATTTTGCATAAGATTAGAAATCTTATTCTTAAAAGCAAAGACACATGCGAAAAACTATTCAAGTCTATTTCTTCTTTGAACTTTGAGTAGCTAATTTATGAAAAAACTTAATAACATGATAATATTCTTACAAATTTTAATTTATAATCTCTTATCGTGCCTCTTTTTTATGGAAACATTGAAAGATTTCTCCCAACTAGAGAAAGAGTCAATTTTACCCTTGCCTTTCTAATTAGCGATAAAATTTTGATGTATAACTCATATAATGGATATGTTTTCCTTGATTGATCATTTGAAAGTAATATAATATCTTCAATTGAAAGGGCATTGGGATTTCATTTTATCATCAAATGAAGAGTATAAGCAAAAAATATGATAAGAATCAAGTATGCCCTTAAAAGTAGTCTACACAACTAAACTCTTTGGAAAATTTTCATATGAAACAATCAATAACTCTTTAAAACCTTTGATCTTTGTCGCTAAAATGTCCATAGAATCGTCCATATTCATGTGTTCACTCTTTAAGTATTTTTCAAGGAATGAAAATGAACCTCGTTTCTTGCCTAATATAATTTTCTCAGAGTACTACAAGCACTCTTAGATATTAGACATGATTGAATGTATGGGTTCATGTAATGCTTGTCATACAAAGCAATCAATGCATTCGCTTATGCATCTCTACCATCCCACATAAGTTTTTATATAGTGGTTAGATATTCAATAGTGTACTTCACATAGTTGGGATAGAAATTATTATAGAACTAGAACATGTGACATCCTCAATAGAAGTTCTGGTGGAGATCCGATATACCTATAGAAATCATTGAACTACATGCACTAACAAAAAAAACATGAATAAAAAATTGCATTAAAGGATCAAATTTCTCGTGTGATATTTTCAATAGTACAAACAAAGACCAAAATGAGATCCAATGCAATTCTCCACGACATCAAGATGTTTATTTTTGCTCGTAGTATTTTTCAATCTAGAAGTGCTTATCAAGTTTCATAAAAATTTGAAACAATAAGAAAAGGGTTTCAAGAACCACCTTGAAAGAAGCAATGCAGTATGATACAAAATTTTGGATTTTGAGAAGCAAAGAATACACAACACAACACAATGAAGAAGAATCTAAGGAATAAAATGCATAGTGAAACTAGAAAAATTTTGAAGTTAAAAGATAAGAAATCTATTGAAGTTACATTTACATATACAAGTCTATTTAAAAGAACTTCCTAAAGAGGAAGAAAAAAAACTCCACATACCTAGGTTTATTAAATAATATTCCTACAAAAATATACTATCAATAATAAAAAATGCATAAGGACCAAATGAATTTTAAAAAAGGAATGTGATAAGTATTAACCATCAATAAAACTTCATAAAACCTCATCTTTGAGTTGGAATTCGGTGGAGTGAGAATGGAAATGAGAAATGCCAAAAAAAAATAAAGTTGGGGCTCATAACACACAATGTATATTATTGATTATGGATTTATAAAGATAAATAGGATATTAGGGTCATGGTTTTCTTTACAAGCCAAGAGACAAAGAAATATCTTAAAAAGGGAAAAATGTTTCGTGGCAATCTACGTGCATTCACACACATCACGACCAAAATAAAATACCAAATTCCCCTTGGGAGTAATGTGGTGAACAAAAAGTTTTTTCTCATATAAAAGGAAGCATTAAGCTATGTGGACAGAGATCAATCTAGAAAGGGAAGTAAGCCCAAGCTTTGCAAAAAGCTTTAAACTTCTCAAAGGTAAAGCCTTTGTAGAAATATATGCAAGGTTATCCACACAAGCATGAAGGCAAAGTAATCTCTTCTATTTAGAGTCTCTTCTTGAAATAATGATACTACACCTCAATATGTTTTCTATAAGGATGGAACATTTGATTCTCCTAATTTTCCAATGTACTCAATTTATCACCAAATATGGTGGTGATAGAAGCCCGATCAATACCCAAATTATCCACAAGGAATCTAATCCATATGATATAAAGTAAGTTTAGGACATGAGGATCCCACATGTTCAGATGGATTTGAGATCGGATATTATTTGGTCATTCAAATGTAGGGAAAAAGTCTAGAGAGTAGACTTAAGCAAAGGTACTTATGCTCTCTAGACATGAAAAGGTGCTTGGTCTAGTGGTTAAGTTATATGGATGAGAAGGAGTAGGACTTAGGTTCAATTCCTAATAGAGACATGGGAGAGAGTTTTGCTTCAAGAGCTCTAGATCCTTGTAGAAGCATCCAGTTGAGTTCAATATTATTATGGGGGCACTAGAAGACAACAAGATTCAAACCCTAACCTCTCAATATGGAGAATATTATTCTTTCCAATAGAGCCATCGAGCTTCATGACTACCTTACATCTGATATGCTATAGATAGCCATTAAATGCCATTTTTCATGAAGGCATACAAAGGCAAAATATTGAAGAGACGGCCTTATACATGTGCAAGATTTGAACACAGGTCCATTCATATGAGGGTGGATGTTCTAACCACAAAGGTACTAAAGTATTTTGATGGTGATGCACCACAATGCACTGTCCTTGTCGAGAGCTCCACAATGGTATCCTTGGAGTAGAAAATTGAACTCCAAGCTCCACACACAATACTCTACATAGAGGCTACAAAATATGCAAAAAAACACAATACACAAGGATCACAAACATAGAATTCTTAGGTGTTACAAATGCGATTGAACTTACAGTCTATGGCTGACCAGTCCACTATATGTTTTATTAAAGAACATATACAAAGAAGTGTCCGGTGGCCATTTGGCCTTTCATGTGGACACTAATAGTAACAATCTCCCACTAAAGGCCAATATGGCCAAAGTAACTATGAGAGAAAAATAAAGAATGATAAAGAATACTTGAGTGTAAGTATACAAGCTATACCTCCCATCTAATGGGCATGTTACACAGTATCCAAGTGACTGTGTAAGATCATGAATCAAGTAACCCCCATCAAGTGACAATAGTGTCGAAAGCTTTCCTGTGGTAGAGCTTTATTCAAAGCATCTACAACATTATCTCGAGTGTGAACCTTCTCAAGAATAATGCACTCAATGGATAAGCAATCTCTAATGAGGTGATACCTCACCTCAACGTGTTTGGTCTTTGCATGATAGATCGGATTCTTAGCCAAAGCAATGGCACTTTGACTATCAATGAGCAAACGAGGTACATGTTGAGGTAAACCCATATCACAAGCAAGATGAGAAAGCCACAATGCTTCCTTACATGCCTCACTTGCTACAACATACTTTGCTTCTATGGTGGAAACAGTTGTACATGCTTGAAGATGAGATCTCCAAGAGATAACACCTCCAGAAAAATGAAAAATGTACCCTGATGTAGACTTATGATTGTCTACACAACCAACATAGTCAGAATTTGTGTAACCAATAATGGATGCTTTCCCTCTACCTAAGCATAGACACTTTTCCTTAGTGCCACTCAGATATCTCAAAATCATCTTGACTGCTTCCCAATGTTTCTCTCCAAGATTAGAAATATATCTGCTCACAACTCCCACTGCAAATGCAATGTTTGGTCTTGTAGCTACCATAGCATACATGATACTACCAACAACATACTGATAGAGAATTTTGGTCACGAATTCCTTTTCCTCATCTAATTTGCAGCAATCATCCTTGTTCAATTTCACATATGTGGGTAAAGGTGTACTCAATGCCTTTCCACCCTGCATATTGATCGTGTGAAGTACTTTGGATATGTACTCACTTTGAGACAAGTATATGCATCTTTTACTCCTATCACGAGTAATGCGCATGCCAAGAATAGGTTTGGCATCCCATTAGCTCTAGATTTGGTTGATTTTTTGGTGCACTAATAGGTGTTTATTTCACAATGTGTGTGTTTGATTTAGGTATGCGGCAAAGGTGAGGAACTAATCAGTGGTGCTAAAAGAAAACTGTGGACAAAAGGGAGGATAATTGTGCAGGTTGAGCATCAAAGAGCATTGATTTTCAATGGTAAAGTAAAGAAGAAATGCCTATGAGATTTAGTTTCCTGTTGGTCTTGCAAATGTTTTGGGTCGGTGTTTCATTGAGAGTGGGTATAATTCTATGCATAATGCCCTCCCTGTTATTGTGGGCAGTAAGGAGATACACTCAGAGCTTTAGTCATTGGAGGTGGAACTTGATGCATATCTACATTTGGAGTTGGAAAGGAATAGAACTTCCTATGATGAATTACCTTCAAGTAAGGAATTGGATGGAGTCCATGTGTTTGTCTATAGTCATATGCATGGGAACATGACTTGAGAATGCTTTTATGTATCTCTGCATATGTGGTGTGAAATCGAGTGCATTTGTTTTATGTCCGCATATGAGACCTTTGGATTCCTTGTAACATGAAAAAAAAGGGGAAAACACAAGGAAAATTTCGTGTGTGTGTGTGTGTGTGTGTATGGGGGGAAGTGGTTTGTTAGGGCAAGCTGAGAATCTCAGGATGTGAAAGAAGTGGTTCTTTACATTTTCCCTGGCATGCTAGTATAGACGCGAGAGGGGGAAGTAGCCTCACTCGAGTGCTTTTGTGGGGGATTGAGTATAGGTAGAGTGGGGAAGTTGAAGGGAGTTCACTACGCAAGTGCTCGTGAGAGTAGAAGACACATCTGGCCTGTAGAGGAGGGAGACGCTGAGATTTTGACTCAGAGAGATATAATGATAACTGGGGGAAGTTCGGGGCTGTTTTTTTCAGTGCTAACAGCAGTAGCAAACATCTATGAAGGGAAAGGTTGTAGCGGTGATCACAGAGCTCGGAGGGGAAGTAGAAATGGTTACTTTAGGGTCTGACATCTGAACCCATAAGGAGTCAAATAGGACAGATCTCTAATCGAAAGGAAGGGGAAAGGCTGTTTTGGTCGAGAACACAACGGGAGAAAAGTTTTTGTTACTATGGAAAAGCAAGATTGAATGCGATAGTGATTGCTACTTCCATAACAAAGAAGGATTCCACATGAGGAGTTTTTTTCTCTAATCTTTTAGGAAGATTGCATATGAGCGGGCAGTTGTTAGAACACTGATGCTTTTTTGGTAGACAACAAGAAGTCATGTGTGGACGATGAAAGTACTTCAGGCAATTGTCTGCCTTCGAAACCCTCATTAGTGCTGACAGGGTTTGCTGAACTTCTTCGGCCTTCAACAATTGAGATTCCTGGTTAATGACATATTCTCTGCTTTTCACACCTCTGCCTACGGAGGGAGTCCAAAATCTATTGAGAGACAAGCATCATATGTCCTTCGAGAGGAAATTTAATGTGTGCAACCCTGCTAAGGAAGGAAGTCAACCAAAGTTTTAGAAGGACAGAGTCTGAAACGTTGGTGTAGGCTGATCTATATGGGTTGAGAGACTCTTCATATACATTATTATATAGTCCTTCATATTGACCCTTAAGTAGTGGATTGGGGATGTAAGGGTCATGTGACCTTACCCCCATATTCATATATATACATCATTTATAGAGCATTGCCTCAAGAGAGATCATTATGTGGGTTTCAAGGCTCCCACACATGTGTATGCATCTCTCCTCTCTTCTTTCTCCCTCCATCTCCTCCTTCCTCCTCTTGCTCTGCATACCAAAGCACTCTCACGTAGAAAAACACAGTACACAGGGAGTACGAACATAGACTTCTTAGGTGTTACAAATGCGGTCGAACTTGGAGTTTGTGGCTGACCAGGCCACTATATGTTTTATTAAAGAATATATACAAAGAAGTGTTTGGCGGCCATTTGGCCTTTCACATGCACACTAACGGTAAGAGGTACAACCATATGGTGATGAGGGGATGCTTCTCATATTAGATTCATTCTATATCCAGAGAGAAGAAAGATTCAAAATCATGCAGGAGGGCATCTTTGACCCCTTTGAAACGGTATCATATGATGCCCAAATTTGATGATTTTTTTGGTTATGTGTTGCTTGGAGTATTTTCTATAGGTAGATTCAAAGTTGAGAATCTATCTCCAAGTTCACTTTTGAGAGCATCCAAAGTAGCCACTTCAAACATTGTTTCCAGTCGATGATAACCTAACACCTAGTCAATCTCAGACATGCGTTGCTCTTTGCTTCATTGTCCAATTTTTTATGATTCTTAGCTTATTGGAAAGATTGTTTTATAGACTTTACAATGATATGAAGACTTTTGGAAAGCAAGGAGATTTAGTAGGTCTTTGCAAATAATTTGTTATCATCAACCATCTCTTAAGCTTGTAAAAGTAGGAAATTCTTACTTAGTCTTGTAATTTTGTATGTGTAGCACATGATGTGCCTTAGGAAATTTGGTATATGCATACTGACATATGTTGTTGCCCTATGGATATTTATATTAGCGCATGTTTGTGCTCTTGTAAACATTATATTATTATGCTATAATGTTGAGGACAAACACTATTATTGCTTTAGACAAAGAGGACAAGTGAAGAAGATGCAATTGCATCTCAAAGCCTCAAGGACAACATGAGATGGAAGGCTCGATGCAAAGAATCTCCTACAACATTGAAGAGCCATTGGGTCATTGGATCATTACAGGAAAGATCCCTTTATTCTTCATTTCTTGTTTTCTCTTATTTAATTCAATTGCATAATGCATAGTTTAGGGCATATGCATGATTATGAAGATGAATTGTACGAATATTTAAATAATTCTATATCTTCATTTAAGGAAGGAACGGAACATTATGCATATTCATGAAATAATTCTATATCTTCATTTAAGGAAGGAACGGAACATTCATTCATGAAATAATTCTATATCTTCATTTAAGGAAGGAACGGAACATTATGAATATTCAGTTCCATGCATCTTTGGAACGTTATCCATGGTATGCTAAATAATTCTATATCTTCATTTAAGGAAGGAACGGAACATTATGCATATTCAGTTCCATGCATCTTTGGAACGTTATCCATGGTATGCTAATTTTAAAAACTTAACAAAGTTTAAAACAAAGAAGTAGCATACACAAGTATTAGTACAAGGTTATGCAACACAGATCTTGTTGTTAGCATTCTATGTTTTTGTAGGTTATGGAGTTCACATGTGAGAATATGGCTTGTATGCTACGGGCTTGCAAGGCCTTATGTTTGATCTTGTGGTTAATTTTTTTTGGAACTCCATTTCATTGGGGAAATGTTGTAGAAATTTTTCCCACCTCATGGTATTATATACTCACTTACCTTTAGGTAAGAATTTTATGGCATAGTAACATACCTTCTCTGCAAACATCACTAAGGTGTAAGCATGATATGTACTTAATGGACTTATGACCATCAAAATATCATAGATGAGGCAACTTTAGTAGTTATTCAATCCCTACACATAATCCTTATGGATTAAGACCATATGGTTGCTAAATGAAAGGAGATCTACCTTCACTGTTATGAATGTGTACAAAGTAATCCTGTAGGTTTCACGAAGTTGCATAGAGGATTACGGAAGATACATTTATGTTTGACTCCAATGAACTGAAGGTTTACTTACCTTAAAAAGAGTCTCCCAATATGATTAGGAGACCATGGGGTATCATGAGGAATACCCAATGAGTGACTAGTTTCACTCATGCACATCACTTGCGTAAGTGGTGCAACATTTTTGCTACACTAATAAGGAAACCAATTAGATGGGATCACGGAGATGGGTTTCATGAGAGAGCATCGACGAGTGCCAATGTGATTCGAGTGATACTTACGAAGGCCATAGTCATGGCACTAGCTCTATTATTTAGAGCATAGATCCCTTAGTAAGGAATATTTAGGGTACCCTACATATATGTATGTTGGGATCATACTTGGAGTCAGTCTTGGTACCTAGGAGAAAGTTAGTTTGGAATAGAAAGGGATATCCATTGTAAAATGTTGACTAGAACCAAACTAAATTAGTTCGAGGATATGGGATTCGTTTGAGTCTACCTATATATTCATTATATACATAGACACACACACACATATACATACACATACACACACATATATATATATACATACATATATATATATATATATATATATATATATATATATATATATATATATATATATATATATATATATATATATATATATATATATATATATATATATATATATATATATATATATATATATATATATATATGTATGTGTGTGTGTGTGTGTGTGTGTGTGTGTGTGTGTATGTGTGTGTGTTGATATATTTAGGCACTCATGTGTGTGAACACACTAGGACCGTCGGGGCACTTTTTTTCCCTCTTTAGGAGGTTTTTTCCCCCGGCTTGTATATATGCCTATAGCCCTAATGGGTTACTTATCTTTGTACATTCTAGTGGTAATACATTATGTATTGTGTGTTGTGCTCTAAGTTTCTTCTTCTTCCTTGTGCTCTTCATGTGCTTGCGCACATGTTTAACTCTAACAATTGGTATCAAAGCAGGTCGCTGCTTCATCTAGGGTGTCGTCGACACCCCTTCGATCACAATCTGAGAATCACATGAAATTTGGTGACCATACTCACGGTGATTAGGAGATCAAAACGGCTTTGCTACGTGGTACCCAAATCATGATATGATCTCGTTTCGGCCTTCGAACACACTATTGCAGTGCTTGTGCAGGCTATTTTGTCTTTTTGTGCCAAAGATATATACAATTTTTGGTTTTCCAATATAAGCATCTCGAAGTTTGCTATAGGTTTAGAAGAACTCGTCAGGGTAGTTCTATTCAACTTTTTCAGATACAATCATTTTCTACATTAGGGTATTTTAGTGAGTGGCCATAGTTGAAAGCAGTGATGTATTCCGTATGTTGATTGTTGAGGATAAGTTGGACGGCACCAATTACCCATTGTGGGCTTATATGATGTGACATGTATTGGTTGCAAAAGGACTGTGGAACATTGTGCAGGGTGTTGAAAAACCTTCTATTACACTTGCAAATACAGGTATTGAAGTTGATGCAGATGGCATTGAAGATGTTAATATTCTTCAGATTTCTGTTCATGTTGTGGTTTCTACTACACCTACTATAGAGAAATTTTTTTGGGATGGGAGACATGCTCAGGCACATGCATTGATAACTTTGTATGTCAAATGTGCCATTAATCCTCACATTTGCTCTTGCAGAATAGTTAAGGATGCTTGGGATACACTTACCACATTGTACTAGGCTAGGAATGAGGCTCGTGTTGCTTACCTCCAAAAATAGTTGGAGAGTGAGCATATGGATGAAGCTGATTCTATGGATAGTTTTTTAACAAAGATCAAAGACTTAAAGGAACAATTCATTTCTCTTGCTGAAGTTATACTAGATAGCTCACTTGTGCAAACCGTTCTAAATGGTCTTCCTGATCCATATCAGAGCTTTGCTTCTACTCTTTGTTTAATGATGAAAGGCAATCCAAATGCCTTTTCATTTGATGAATTAGTCTCTGTTCTGTTGTAGGAAGATTAGTGTAGCTAGAACAGGTTCATTATGCATGTTGCGAATCAAGCTTTCCTGGCTAATCAGAAGGGCAAAGGTAAATGGAGCTCATCTACTACTAAGCAAAAATCTGCAAATGTTGCACATTCAAACAAGGAAGACAAAGATGAGAAGAAATCAAAAAAGCAGAAATTCTTTTGTAAGTATTGTAAAGTAAACGTCATAAAGAACTGTCCAAAACTGGCTGCAAAAGAGGGAAAGACAAAAGAGGCTTGAATGGTTGTTGCAGAGGCCTCTACACCAAAAACACAGTCTGCCAAACTTGTGCAGAATGAAGAATGGGTGTTTACTACTGTTTGCGGTTTTAACCTATCTTCTCCCGAATAGCGTATGTCTGTAGTAGACTCAAATGTTTGGTACTTTGATAGTGGGGCAAGCAAACATATTACCTCACAATGCAGCTTTTTCACTTCACTCGGGCCTACCCTCCTATCATGGGAGTTGGTAAGATCATTCTGACTACTATTCATAGTAGTTCTTTCACTTTGTCGGATGCTTTATTTGTGCCAGGGATCAAGAAAAATCTATTATCAGTTTTTGCATTAGCCAAGACTGGCTTGGTTGTGAATTTTTTTGATGATTGATGTACAGTTCATGATCTGTCAAATGGCGACATAATTATTGCTTCTGGCATTTTATGTCGTGGGCTGTATAAGCTCATAGACTATGAAAAATCTATGAATGATTCAACATGTGCAATACATGATTCTCAAGCTATGTCAGATGCAAAGCTTTGGGATGCACGCTTTGGTCATCTGAATTTTGCTAGTTTGCTATGCTTGCAAAAATCTCAAATGGTATCCTCCTTGCCCAAACTTGAGGCACCCAAAAAAGATGTATGCAAAGGCTGTATTTTGGGCAAAATGTAGCGTTCCTCCTTTCCAAAAGATGGTTCAATTCAAGCTACTTAGAAATTGTAGGCATGCATGGGTATATCCATTGAAAGCAAAGTCCAAAGTATTCATGTGCTTCAAACAGTTTTTGGTTTTGGCTGAAAATTTATCAGCATTTACGCTCCGTTGTGATCGAGGGGGGGAATATATGTCTTCTGATTTTAATGCATTTCTAGCTAAACGTGGGATAAAACATCAGTGTACAGTGTCGTATACACCTCAATAGAATGGATTTTCTAAACTGAAGAACAGGTCACTAATGGAGATGGCGAGGTGTATCGTCAAGAGTCAGGCTTTACCACATAGTTTTTGGCTTGAGGTTGTCATGTGTGCAACATATGTACTTAACAGGTGTCCCACTAAAGCACTACTGTCTATCACTCCATATGAGGCCCAGCATGGCCGTAAGCCATCTGTTGCTCATCTACATGTTTTTGGTTGTCTTGCATATGCATTAGTATCTGAACAACATCACAGGAAATTGGATGATAAAGTAGTAAAATGTATTTTTGTTAGATACAGTTCTCAAAGCAAAGGCTATCATTTGTATCATCCAAAGACTAATCGCATTTTGGTTAGACATGATGTTGTTTTTGTGGAAGATGCTATTCAGCCTTCACTTTCATGTATGAAGGACACATCTGTTAGCTCCAAAGACATGTATGGTACTTTGATGCCTCTTTTTACAAGTGGATAGTCTAGTGCTAGTCCTATTGAGGCAACTTCTCAGCCTTTACAAGTTTCATGTGATGATGCAGATCGTTCCATTTTTTATGCAGATTTGCATGATGCACTTGTGGATGAGAGAGCTGATATTGTGAAGGCAAAAACTATGCCAAAATGGCTAGTGCAGACTTTGCGTGACAACAAATTAGATGCACCTCTATCATACCGTGCTCGTTCAATCTCTCATAGTGCCTCTTTTGCATCAAATTGCTATGCTATGGCTGCCTCTAATCTCTGTGATGATACTTAGCCTGTTTCCTTTGATGAAGCACAAAATTTTGAACATTGGATGGTTGCAATGCGATCTGAATATGATGATATCATGAAAAATGGTACCTAGCCTTTATCTGACTTGCCTCCTCGCAAGAATGCCATTGGCACTAGCTGGGTATACAAGTTGAAGTGTAAAGTTGATGGAACAATTGACAAGTATAACGTTAGGCTTGTTGCAAAGGGTCATGTGCAGGAAAGAGACATTGATTTTGATGAAACCTTTGCACCTACTTGCCGAATGACTATTGTTCGTAGCATTTATGCACTTGCAGCTCGTCATGGTTGGAATGTACATCATTTGGACATTAAAATTGCATTTTTGAATAGTGAATTGCATGAAGAAGTGTATGTTTTTCAGCCCCGTGGCTTTGTGCAAAAAGGGCATGAAAACTACGTGTGCAGGTTAAAGAAGGCATTATATGGTTTGAAGCAAGCACCACGTGCTTGGTATGAAAAGATACATGCCTATCTGATTGCACATGGTTTTGAGATCCAATTGAAAGCACCTTATATGTTAAGCGTACTAATGATGTGCTTCTGATCATTTTTGTGTATGTTGATGACATGCTGCTCACTGCTCCTCATGAGAAGCATATTTCTAATTTCAAGGCTGATTTGCATGCCTCGTTTGAGATGTTTGATTTAGGGCATTTGCATCTATATTTGTGCATTCAATTTATGCAAGTTGATGGCAGAATAGCTTTGTGTCAACGAAATATATTGACACATTATTATAGCATTTTGGCCTTGAAGACTGTAAACCTATTGCCACTCCTATGGAAACAAGTTTACGATTGAGTCTTCATGATGCAGATACCTAATCAACTCCCTCAAGCCATGTTGGAGTGCTTTGGTGCTAGTGAGCTAATGGAATATGCTATGGTGGATTGGTGGCGGCTGAAGGTACATTCAATGGTGCTCTCTTTTCTAACATACATGAATGAGCAAATGGAATGAGAAGGGGAGAACTTGGAATTCTTCACCTTGATCATTAATCAAGACTTAATTGTTTGCTTTGATGCTGCTACATTGCAATTAAACAATGAAATAATCATGGCCAGCTCCTTTCATAGTTTTGTGACTAGCTTTAGCCCTATTCAAATCTAGTGTCTGGTCTAGTTAAAAATTAGGTTCCTTAGCTAATTTGGCAGTGCAAATGAGGTCTAAAGATTATGAAAAATGGTACATAGGTAGATCTACTACTCCAGGACTGCTTGGCTTGGACAAAATGTAGTTTTGACTAATAAAAATGGGATTTACAATGTAGTGAAGTGATAAAAATCACTGTTGATAGATTTTTTATTTGAAAAATGATTACATCTAGATGGGGAATATGTAGTTGATCGACATGTAGAGCTTATTCCACCACAAAGAGGTGTAGAAGTTGTGTCAATCTTGGAATGAATATTTCTTATTGATATTCCTAGAATCTGGTGGATAACATCTCTTCAAACGTTTGCTTGTAACAAGAATACATGTATTTAATTATTGCATGCCATGTGTAGATGGTGTTGACTAATGGAGTCTTGCTCATATCATAAATGAGGTTGAAGTTGCCTTCATTGAATCCCAGAGCTAAGATGTATGGGGCCTTTACATTTCAAAATGTTTTGAACACCATTTTCATGAGCTCAAAGATCTTTGTGCACATTTTGGTGACAATTTTAGGCACACTCTTTAGTCTTGGGCTCTAATGGTGTGTCATTGAGACCATATATGCTATCGTAGGGTGGTGGAGCAAACTAGGGGTAATTTATACAATTTGAGCATCCTAGGGTAGTGTTGACTTTGATCGCAAACTCAATCCAAGACCATGGACGAGGTACTGGACAATAGTATGGGTTCTACTTTATGTATAAGGGAGCATTTGACGACTTCTACATCATTTGTGGGTATGTCTCTAGTAGCCTTGCTCTCCAATTTGGTTGAAAAATGGTTCCTCGCTTGGCTCTTTCTAGGACATCATTTAGGCTGAAGTTGTGTAGCGAAGCTAGATGCCTCTCCTTTTACCCTTTTTAGACTACTAGTAGTTCAAAATATGGCATATATTACATCTTAGAATTGGTGATTAGCCGTCTATGTGAAAAGTTTTGAAAGTATTCTAATTTTTGTGTCTTCTAGGTTATGCAAGGATTGAATTTGTATTATCATCGTATCATCATGTGTTGGCCCAATTTCTTCTACTTGCTTTAATAATTGAGGTACTGATGCTTCGTATGTGTCTTGACCTTCTTCAATTACTCTCCCCCTTGGCATTTGTTGTGGCTCATAGGCATCCCCAAATGTTTCTTCCACCAAAATCTCTACTAACTTCTCTGGTTTAGGCTCCAATGGTGGGGATGGGAGTCGTTCATAGTGTGACAATTTTGCTTGTAGCTCTTCAATATTGTTCTAAGGTTCTCAATCTCTTGTGTGTTCAATGGTAGATGGATGGCTTTAGGCTCCTAGGTTATATTTGTGGCTATCTCCTTCTTTAGCTCATCACATTCCTCCTCTAACTTTGCATAAGATTCCACTAAGTTTGCATGTCCCTCTAATAGTATATGGATGTTTCGAGATGGAACTGCTTGAAACCTTGTAGGACTGATTGTTGCTCTTGGGGTCACTTCCATTGGTGCCTCCAAATTATCGTGATTTTGCTATTGGAGACATTTGTTCCCTTCCATAGACATTGCCATGTGTCTTCGGAGAAGACCCATGTTTCTTTATAGCTTTGCATTTTTGTCCATCTTTTGGTGCAACATGATCTTCATTTTCTTAATAGCTTCTTCATCCACATTTTGAGGCCTTGAGTCAAGCTCATTATGTGCCTACTGGAGTGTGTCATATTGTTCTCGTAACATACAGTTGTCATCCTCCACTATAATAACTCTAGCTTGTAATCATAGTGATTCCTCTATGCGGATGGTATTGCATTCTTCCAACTAGTGATATTCCTGTTGCAACTATGTGGCACACTAAATCATAGTATCAATTGTATTATTTATAGAAATGGATGCAATATTTACAGGGGGAAATGTAGGGGGAAGGGAGGTGGGAATGGGAGATGTGAATGCCATGCATGAGGGTGTGACAAGTGCTAGTGAGGTTAGTGGAGGGGGAATGGGGGATTCTGGAAGTGTAGGAGGAGGGGTGATGATATATCCATTGGATCAGATAGTGCAATGTGTGTTGGTTCTACCCTATAGATGGGAATGGTGGGTGTTGTGCTTGTTTTGTTTGTGAAAAGTGAAGATGTAGTGAGGGGAAGGGGGGCCCTTGCAGATTCTGGAACTTGAAGCATAGTTGTAATAAAGGATGCCCAAAAGGGTGGTAGGTGTTGAATTGGTATGTCATATGTCAAGCACCTATAGATTTTGCAGGTAATTGCACAACATCCATGTAATATGGCCTTGTGCAGTCATCTCTTATGAGCCACATGAATTTGATGTATGATCCAATGGGGAAGGTTAATGGTCAAATTTTTTGTATTTGGCAGATATAAACTAAACTACACCTTCTTATGGGGCATAGTGAATCTATCTTTTTCAGGGAAGGCAAAGTGCTCCATGCACATACCAAGGTGGACAACGATTTCATGTACTAAGTGATCTTTTTCCATTGGGATGTGCATACCATATATGTCTAAGGCGCACTAAATTGTTGGTTAGCCAGAATTTCTTCAATTTGTTTTTACGTGTTATGGATGGTATGAAAAATGTGTTGGATGCCCTTGGGTTCTTGTTGGGCTGCAATGTATGGATAAAGTGGTAGCATCTCATAAAATCTGGCTTAGGAAGCTTGCCAATAAAGTATCCCTCTAGGCCTCCTTTGCACTAGACAAGTTGGAGTTTTCAACATTTTGCAAGCGATCGAATTCTCTTATAAAAAAGTGGTAGTGCTTGCATATGTTATTATAGAGAATTTCAGCCTCCCACATGCTTGCATATGACACTTCACTGAACCAGTGGGAAGTCTTGTTGACTCATGTCATATGGCCAATTGGGGGATCCTAAATTGGAATCACCTAAAGATAGCTTAGAGCCACAAGCCACTAGATGGGTACCTCTATGATAGATAGGCTCTCAATATCTATGGTTTGCTGAATCGGCCCTGCTTGAGAGCTCGTGCCTGATGCCTCCACCATAATTGGAGGTGGTAGCCGATGCTTTCAGATTTGCTAGACGAATAAAATCACATTAATATTACATCAGAGAAGAGATGACACCTTGTTTCCTTTGCAATACCAACATCCGTGATAGTTAGTGGTTAGTCAAGTGTTGCAGTGTGAATGTGGGTGGGTGTTAGGAGGCTAGTGGATATTCCTAGATGCATACTTGGGATGTGCAACGTACTCAACATACATCTATCCTTATGCATGGGATTTTACAGAGTAGGGTCAAGGGGTTTTCATACAAGTTTTGACTCTCCACACTTCCTTATGGGATTACAAATTTTGCTTTTGATTACACTTAAGGGTTTCAAAGGTGAATCTACCTAGATATTGGACTTTTTAGCTACCCATTTCCAAGTAATAGTAGGTGTAGTCGTACTTGAGGATGTGTTGACAATAGATTTTAGTAGTGATTTTGTTGGAATGGTTGTTAGTGAGCATTGATTCATACCTAGGAGCCTATGTGTTGCTAATTGAGCATGCAAGCAAGTCTTAGAAACATAGATTATTCTATGACTTTGGTCATATTTCATCGAATGATTAGGTATCCAAATAGAGATTATTGATAAGGGAGGAGGAGGTTGTCCACTCTTACATCTCCATATCTGCTTATACCATGAACCACCATGCTTTGGACTCGTTGCTCATCCTACGATTCAATTGTCTGCTCCATATGCTTCTTGGATTTCTTTGATTGCTTTATATCAACAGTCTTTGGAAAAGAAGGGAGTTCCATCATGCCTCTGGCTATTCCCTCAAGGGTTGCATCCTTCTGCATTATAGAACTTTGGACAAGAACAACATCTTTATCTTCATGTGTAATCTTGGAAGGACCAGGAGTCAGTGCCTTTCCTAGTTCAGTGAGTGCACAACTTGCTAAGTCTATTGTGATATGTTGATTGTTCACCCAAACATGAAGAAGTCCACTTCTTAGGTTCAAGTTGACTACATGATCATAGATCCAGTCTGGACCCAAGATGAGAGGCTTTGTAAGGTCCTTATCATGACACACTAGCATCTTAACTGTCATATAGACATATTGATTAGAGATGGGAAGCTCCACCTCACCCATGGGCAAAGAAGCCAAGAGACGACAATGTCAATTTTGTCTAGAATTTGGCTATATTTGTGCTGATTGTCTAGATGTGAAAGAGTATGATAGAAGGAAACATGAAGCTAGGCTCAAAGCCCTGATGACTAATATGGTAAGTTTGACTTTTGAAGATCTTGTAGCCCTTGTAGTTACCCAATCATGAAAAATTCAGAACAGAGCTGATCCGGTGTTGTCCTCAGATGTTACAACACAACATCAGGTGTATGGTCAAGCGATATGTTTGCCTAATCAAGCTCTGGTATAATTTTTTGGCACAAGTACTAGTAGTCAAACTT
Organism: Ceratopteris richardii; assembly: GCA_020310875.1. NCBI lineage: Eukaryota > Viridiplantae > Streptophyta > Polypodiopsida > Polypodiales > Pteridaceae > Ceratopteris > Ceratopteris richardii. The sequence continues at coordinate 50,967 of MU260451.1, forward strand.
GGACAAGACTAGCTAATTTGGCATCAAAAGGGATTGATATGGGTACAACAAGGATCCAAGAATCTTCACAACAAAATACTACTATTCTGACTCATGTACAAAATTCCCTACCAACCACTCAAGGTTATACAATGGAGAATATGAAGAGAAGGCACTGTGCATCAGATCCTTGGCATCTTTTTGTGCAAATCCACAATATAGCTACCTCCCGGTGATTTGTTGGAATTAGTTCCTACTTTTCATGATTCTTTATTGAAAGAAGCACATAATTAGGATAGTGGTCATACTCAAGAAGAGCAAGCTTAAGTGAATATGGTAGAAACAGATCATGACCAATTAGTGGATATTGTTGTGCCTTTAATTTTGGTACTATAGAAAAGAAGATAGATTTCCAAAGTTTTGATTGATGGAGGTTCTAGAGTAAACATCGCAACTTTACCTATTTGGAAGCAAATGGGATGGACAGATATTCAACCAGCACTGTTTTACATATGTATGGCTGATCAATCACATGTGCAACCTATTGACCTTATTAAAGACATACCTATCAAAATATAGGATATCCCTTTTAAAATTACTTTTATAGTAACTGAATTAATAAGAAAAAGCAGTTATCATAATTTGCTAGTTGGAAGACTATGGTTACAACACACAAAAGTTCAACAATGTTGGGGATCTCAAGCTATCACTTTCAAGAAAGGCCATAATAAGTATTTGATTCTTTTAGATGATAAGCAACACTATCCTAAGGCCCAATTTCTTTCAACTATGGAACCACCACATATGATGGCAGGATTAGAGGAAGATGTGGAAACTCAATTTCTGGAAGCAAATAAAGTTTTATGGTTTCTAGGAATTATTGATATACCATAGGTTTTATCTCAATTCCAAGAAGAAGTTCAGGTAACAAAGCCAACCCTTTACACTATAAGGAGGACACATCATGCTTTCTAAGGAGGATATTCTTACACAGGATAATGTCCACATTCAAGAAGATCATGTCAAATATGTAAATTTAGGATATGAAAGTACACCTCAAAAGGTCAAACTAGGTGCTAGTTTACTCAATGGATTTTTGTAAGGACTTAGTTATGCTTTTGAATGAGTTTAAACATGTATTTTCCTAGAATTACTTGGATATGCATGGATTGGATCCGAGACTTTATCAGCATACCCCAAACTTGTGATTATTTGTTATGAGATTCTTTCATTCTTAGGTTATCCGTTTTTATCTTCTATTAGTATTAGACTTGAGAATTTAAAGATTCGTGAGTTACTTCCATGCTTATTGTCAACCTACGTGAATCAAATTATCTACTCGCTCTTAGCCTAGGCTAGGAATTGGTTGAGGGTTTAGTGGACTTCCAACCTTGAGTTTGAAGCCCTAATAAATGCTCCAATGCCTAGGAAGCATGTTCCCCAAGTGTGCCCCTTATTCTAGCTAGATTTTGCCTTGCTCAGAAGCTCCAAGAGCGTGCAAATATGTCAAATTTTAGCTTAAAAATCCAAAAATTTGCAAACCCTAAATTTTGGTAAAAAAATGGTTGTCTATCGCGATTGGTAGAGGTTGTTTGTTGCAATGGATAGAGTTTCCATCATGGTTGTCCATCATGATGGACAAGTCTATTGTGATGGATGATATCTTTCACACGATGGAGTGTCTATCACGATAGATACCTATATGTCATGATGGATAGGGCATACAATATTTCCTATCTTTTGTGATGTGTGTCTCTCACGATTGACAACTTTTTTGTAATGTCATATCTATCATAGGGGGTGTCTGTCATGATGGACAGGCTATCCATCATGATGAACACTCTTGTCTGTCAAGGTCTATCCATTGTTTGTCATGTGACAAATAGCTATCTATTGTGATGGATACAAAAAATGCACTTTTGTTAAGAAAGTTTATATTTGTGATGTGCAAGTTATTTACTCTACTATGATGCACTTTATTTTACCAAAAGCCTCTATTTGTTGTCTATCACGATTGATGGAGAGCTTTGCCTCAAGGTGGGTGCACAGAGATTCAGTACCTATGGTAGCTGCTGTGGATGTCGGTACCTAACAAAAAGCTATAGAAACATGCAAAATCATAGCATACACAATCGCTCTCTCTCTCTCTCTCTTGCTCTCAAAAATGAAATGAGAAGAATGAAGGGAAAGGTGAAGATATGACCAAAATGGTGAATTTTTCACGAAGGTGAAAGTGAAGGTAAGAGGGAGTAGGGATGGTAGGGCTGATTATGAAGGAGGTGAAAAAGTAAAAAACAAGAATTTACATACAATTCCAATGTCATGTCTCTACATCTGACCATCACACGCTCATCCTTGAAGCTTGATCCCCAGCACCAATGCCAAATTTGGTGTCACTAGCACAATGATAAGTATCAATGTGAGGAGATCCACCTCATACTTGTCAATTGAAGGAGACATGAGGGAGGTATGATGACCATGAATGAATGAGTATACAAGTGTGTGAGTGAGAAGCACACTAACATGCACACACATACATACACAAACATACACAGTAAGACAAAGAGATGGAACAATGGAGTCTTTGATTCATCAAAAGTGATTTTACAATGCTCTTAGTTTGTTTCAATCTCCAACAATCCAACCAACAAAATGAGCCTTCTAGCCCCATTTATAGTTTTGTGACTAGACTTGGTCCTGTTCAAATTTAGTGTCTGACTTAGTTAAAAATTAGGTTCCTAAGTTAATTTGGAGGCTCAAATGAGCTCTAAAAATTATGAAAAATTGGTACATAGGTAGATCTCCACTCCTCAAGCTCATGGACTCCTGAAAATCGACAAAATGGAGTTTGAACTAGCAAAAATAGGATTTATAATGTAGTGAAGTGATAAAAATCACTATTGATAGATGTTCGATTTGAAAAAAAATGATTACTTGGCCTATTCTCTTGATCTATGTTGGCTTCCTTGTTTGCTCGGTCCTTCTTTCCATTCTCTTTGTGCTTGCTCCCTTTGAATCATTTGTCTCATGCTACTTTGGCATGAAAGCCCACTTGGGCCTCCTTGGCTACTAACAATTGTGCACAAAAGTAACTTAAAGTGGAGATAATCCAAGTAGTGCTACTAGGGGCTAAGGAAGAACGACTCCAAAAACTTAGAAAGCACGTTATGAGATCAACCTTCGAGGAGGAAGAGGTTCGTTGACCCCAAAAAGAAGTTGAAGGTGTGGTAGCAGTTGAGCAATGATGGTTGGCAGCCAAACAAGAGATATCCATATGACAAACGAAAGAAGTGACATAACAAGATGAGTTGCAAAGGTAGGAAGAACTCCGACATTCTCACTTATGGGATCACAATCCGTCTAATTTGTAGAAGAACATTGATCGCACTCAATCCCATATAGACCAAGTTTCTCACATTGGTAAATCCCAGGAGTAGTCGTCCAAAAGTACTATGCGATTCCCAACTTTTGGTGAGCAGTTTAAGGACCCACTTGGCACTAACACAGGTAGAGTACAACTGCCTTTTATTGGTTTCTCATCATTCATTTACCCCTAGTTTATGAAGGACTATCAAATTACTACACAAACTATTGTGGATGCAGCTCGATTGTTAACACTTTGCTCTCTACGAATGGAAAAGGAAGAAATCACATGGCATAGATAATTTGTGGAATTGCAAAAGTTGCAATCCGAAATTACAAGATTGACTGAACAGAATATGGAGCTTCAAGATAGTTTAGCTAGAACAACTAATATTAGGTACAATTCCTAAATTACTCACTAGGAAGGAAAATTTGAGAGCAGAGATTGTGTCATTAATCGACAATTTGCAAGCCAACATTGCCAATCTTAACAACATTAAGTAATTAGAAATTCAACAGCAAGATGCAAAGTAGGTGATTTCGAATAAGGCTAAGATTTTAGTGGATAGAGAAGCATAGATTTTAGAACTCCAAAAAGTATCAAATTACAAAAGCTAGCTAATTCTAAGGGTGTAAGCTTGGTTCAAAGAGAGGAGCAGATTTCTAGTCTAAGGATTTAAGCTTGGTTCAAAGAGAGGAGCAGATTTCTAGTCTAACTTCCCAATGGCAAGGGCTATGGATGCTAGTCAGAGATTTTTGGAAGCAATCATTGAAGATTACATGGAAGCCAAGGTGGCAAAGGAAGCCTTCAAATCAAAATGGGGTATTTTGGAATGCTCTAAGCAAGACTTCCAGAATGAATCCGAAAATATTGTCTCCCAACTTCAAGCTCAAAATTTTTATATGATATTGATAGGATAATGCATCCTCCATCCCATCATGATGAAGATATGAAAGTGGGTCTAGTCCACCATGCATGCCAATGTTAGGCTATTTCCAGTGCAGATATCCAATTCTATAATTTTGGATCCCTTAGTATAATTAATTCCTTGGTATTCTCTAAGTATTATAACCAAAACTACATTCGGTGCTATTCATCATCTTGTACTGATTACTCTAAGAACCAAATGACAGGAATACAATTCTGTTTTCTATATTGTTATATTCTCCATCTATCTTATATCTATTGTCTAATTCTAAACTCTCTTCATAGCTATGAATGTTACTGTAATCTACGGTGTATGGGAAGAGAAACATACTAAGATTCTTGGTAATCCAAATTCCCTAAACTTTGTTTCTACAGAAGTAAAAGTAGTGAACATAGTCAAATCTAACTACTATGGGCCAACAAAAGGACTAAGGCATCAAATAGGAACCATGGATACAAGCACAAATTGTGACAAACCAAATTCTTTTTGGAATCACCATTTGTGTAACCATCCCATTGAAGTATTTTGATGGGGATGCATCACAGTGCGCTCTCCTTTTTGAGAGCTCCACAAGGATATCCTCAGAGTAGAAAATCAAGCTCCATGTGCCGCATACGATGCTTGACACAAAGGCTACACCATGGAAAAAAAACACAGTACACAAGGAGCATGAACACAAACTTCTTAGGTGTTACAAATGCAGTCGAACTTAGAGTCTGTGGCTGACCAAACAACTATATGTTTTATTAAAGAACATATGCAAAAGTGTCCAGTGGCAATTTAGCCTTTCACATGGAGACTAATGGTAACAATCTCCCACTAAAGGCCAATATGGCTAAAGTGACTATGGGAGAAAAATAAAGAATACTTGAGTGTAAGTAAACAAACTATACCAGCCACCTAATGGGCATGTTACACCATATACAAGTAACTTTGTAAGATCATGAATCAAGTAACCCCCCATCAAGTGACAACAATGTTGAAAGCTATTTGAGACACATGCAGAGCATTTCAATGGTTGTTGAACGAGAACATTTGTAGGTTGATCTTATCAGACATTCTCTTGAACATCCCCATGTGCAACATTTTTATGCATGCTAATTGGAGGACTAGTACCTCAAACACCACTCTTCTCATTTCAACCTCCTTAATGGGTTGTTTATGCATCTTAGACTCATTGAAAATGACATCACTACTTTTGATCACTCGTCATGTTTTAGAATCCCATAAGCACCAGATTGTCCTTCTCGACCATATCCTAGAAAAATGCATTTCTTTGACTTATGGCCCAACTTTTATCTAAGATTCTTGGGCATATGAACATATGCTTCACACCCAAAAACTCGAAGATGATCATAATATGGTGGCTCCCCTGTCCATAACTCTTGTGCCACTTTCAGACCTTTGGGATTACTAGGTGAAAGGTTAATCATATGAACTCCAATCAATACTACTTTTGCCCAAAACCCTTGTGAAAGGTTTGCATGATGCAACATAGAAACTACTCTATCCTGAATATTTCTATTCATCTTTTCAGCTACACCATTCTGTAGGGTATAACGAGCTGTAAACTCTCTACGAATTCCTCTAGACTAGTAGAAAAGGCTAAATTCACCTAAGGTATAATCACCCACATTATCTGAACATAAAGCTTTAAGCTTAGTTCTTTTTTAGTCTCAAATGAAGCAAGCCATTTTTAGAAGGTAGAGAATACCTCATCCTTCAGTTTGATAGGATATACCCAAAATTTTCTAGTAGCATCATCGATGAAAGTGAAAAAGTAAAGAGAACCACCTTATGATCTTGTGGGCATAGGACCACACACATCTATATGAACGAGATCTAAAGGTTGAATTGAAGAGCCAATGTGCATTTTATGCACATTCCTACTTTGATTTTATTGACAATGCTCACAAAATGAAACATTTGAGAAAGATAACACATGTAAGTAGCCAGAACAAGAAAGATTTTCCATTCCCTTATGAGATATGAAGCCCAAATGGCCATGCCAAATACAAGCCATAGGATGTTCAATAACAACTAACAAGTACTCCTTTTATGATACAAATAAAGGATAGAGTGATCCAACTTTGCATCCTTTTGCAATAACCATATTGCCCTTTGATATGGGAAAAGGCATAAGCATAGAAAACCACCTCATAACAAAGGTCATCAAGTTGACCAACTGACATCAAACTAGCTAATAACTGAGGTACATGACATACATTATGCATAGTAAATTTTGAACCATCATTGAACTGCA
>MU260451.1:62500-167500 GCA_020310875.1 Ceratopteris richardii
ATGATGCACGAAGAGGATTTCAAGCAAGCCATTGGATGATGGCACTTTTTTGTTTGATTTAAACAATCCTACAAGAGATGTGTGGTTTGATACGAGAACAAAACAAGAGTGGCTTTCTCTATTTTAGATAGTTTACCATCTATTTGCAAAGATTGTAGAGCTTGATAAACCAGTTATATTGCTACACAGGATCATTAGGAGTTAGGCAACCCGATGGCTGAGCAAGTATACCAAAATGCTCTCTTTGACCTGGTGATATATTTTGCAGATCAGGCGCTGGCGAGCATGGAGACACCCATCGAGATTTTGCAAACAGAATATGATGTGGAGGAGGTGAATTGGTTGGTATGTTTCCTCAACCAAGATCTTGATATTGATTTTTCTTTTTCACAGTTTGAAGCATATTTGCTTTGTTGGGCCGGGTATGCAGAGGACCGCTACTTTTACTACAAGAATTCTCAAGGGATACCTGATGAGGTATATGGAATTTGTTGGGATTGCACCGATCAGTTAGTCATAGGCAACGATGATGAGGCTCCTGAGGCAGAGCTTGACTCACCACTTGGAGAACATTGATCACCTATGGTGGGTGAGAAAAGGTAAGGATTTTTGAGATTGCCATGCTACATTGCGGATGAGGAAGGGACTTAGAGGTGAGATAGGGGAATCCAGTTTGATGAGCTTGTTTGCAACTAATCAGTTGTGTCATATATAATCCTCATGCCCAAGTAAGTAAGGTGATAGAATGATCAATCTATCAGCTCCGCGTATATGTTTTTGTATTTTTTTTGTATTTTTGTCTTCATGATGTGCGGGACGGGTTGGGGAGATGCTCCTTTCCGCCTCCCCCTATATCTCAGGACATGGGAGATGGAAAAAGTGAAAAAATAGAAAAAGAAAAATACAAGCAAAAGTGAGTGTATATACATGTGTGTCAGCACGTTATGACGAGTTAGTAGGTGGGCGGAGTCATCCTGGCCAGGTGGTCAGGACCGCGAACCGACACTACCTTCGTCATAGGCCTGGACAATTACGTGTCTATATCTGTTTGGTGCTTCGCACCATAGCGAGTTGATAGGTAAGTGGGACCATCTTGGTCGGGCAGTCGAGACCACAAGCCGCACCCAGCTCGATGGGCTAGCATGCACACACACACACACACACACACACACACACACATATATATATATATATATATATATATATATATATATATATATATATATATATATATATATATATATATATATATATATATATATATATATATATATATATATATATATATATATATATATATATATATATATATATATATATATATATATATATGTGTGTGTGTGTGTGTGTGTGTGTGTGTGTGTGTGTGTGTGTGTGTGTGGCGAGTATACAAGCTCTCGGATATAGATGCACGGTTATACATGTTTTGTTCATCTCCTTTTCGTATGATTTTTTTGGATTCATCTTTTTTTATGAGTTTGTAGGTGAGAAGAGTAGGACGATGGCAGAGGACCTCGCCAAGATATTTTTCGATATGTACATGTCTTGTTGAACAAGGTGATATATGTTGGTTGATTACAGGTTGCAAGACATTCTTCCGAAGTTGATTCATGTTCGCATCTTGAGATACTTGTTGAGAATAAAGCTGCATTGGTTTTTGTTATGGATTTATGGTTTGGATTGTAGGGAGCACACGAACAACCCGATTCTGTTTTAGGATTGTTTGGAGGAAAGTCTTGGGAGGATCGGACTTGAGATTGCGTCATTGATGTTTTCTGAATTTTTGGTTTTGTTCAATGCATTTATGATTTGGATTGTGGGAAGTGTATGAATGATATGTGTTTGTTGAGCTTTGTTGCAGGAAAGAATGGAATGTGAAAGGATTGGCATATGAAAAGATATGAGTAGGTTGGAAGGCATGTTGTGGCATTAGCGTACCTATGCAGGGCAAGTTCATGAAGTGCTTGTTTTGATTTGCATTCCATGTGTGATGATGATGATTCTTTTAAAGTTTTTGACATAATGGAAGATGATTGTTTTCGGCTAACCATATTGTCTCCAGGTGTAAAACATGGATATCATAAGGAAGTCCTCTCTATGTTAAAATGATGAAGATGGAAGGAGAAGGGTATTGAGGTAGTAATTGTGTTTTAAGCATCGAATGGATCTAACATCTTTGATGAGTGACAGGTGCTAAGAGCATGGCAACTGAGGTAGAAGATTGACAAGGTATGTGAGGTATGATCAGAACTTGGTTGAATGATGGCGCTAATCGTGTTTCATTCAGGTTGTAGTGATCAACTTAACTGTGATGAGTATGCATGAGTTGAGAGCTTGAGTATGTGTGTATGGATATAGGTGACGGTATGGATGGTGAGATGAGTTGAGTGTGTGTAGGAATTTTCATCCGCGATGATTATGCGTTAGTAGAGATTGTGGAATAGGTTGTGTGATTGTTCATGGTTAAATGAGTGGGATGATTGGTTATGGTGTTTTATGTATTTCCATGAGAGTGAGCTGACCATGCGAATTAGTGGCAGGTGGAACAAATTTCCAAGTACACTCGTCAAGGATGACTTCGCCAGCAGAAGAGGGGAGTATGTTAACTATATTCATTGATATTTTTTGCACTAATGTGTTGCCATTGTGTCGAACAGATGGTTGATTTCAGGAACTTGGAAGAGAAAAGTAGAACATTGGGGATAAATCTTGCTCTTGGCAATGCATTGGTTCGCATAGCCTGGAGTTGGAGCATTGGGTATCCTGGAAGAAATGAAGTCCACGAGGATGCATGGAAGATGCGCAACAAGTCTTTAAGACAATGAAAGAGAGGGATCTCATCTGTGGGAATGCTTTGATTAAAGGATATTCAGAGCAAGGGGAATATGGTGTTGTTTTTCAATTGCTTAATCGAATGAAGCAAGAAGGCATTTCACCTAATGAGGTTACATACCTTTGTGCCTTCACTGCATGTAGTCGGGGTGACCTTTTAGATAAAGGCAAGCTCTACTTTAATGCCTTGGTTGAAGATCGTGGTACAATTGTTACCATTAAACATTATAACTCTATGGTTGATCTCCTTGGTAATGTTGGCTATCTGAAGGAGGCCCTGAATATGTTGCAATCTATGCCTTTTCCTCCTGACCTAGTAGCATGGATTACACTGTTGGCTTCTTGTCAGAAGTGGGGTAACGTTGAGATTGGAAGCAGGGCCTAAAATTGACAGGCATTTTGCCTGTCATTGGCCATTTTGCCTATCAAAACAGGTGTTTTTTGAAACTTCTTGTCAAATGACAAGCCCTAATTGGTAATTTGCCTATCATTTTTTGTATATATGTATATGCCTTGTATAAACATGTCCAAATTCCTCTTATGAAAGGTAGAAGCAAAATTTTGCCTGTCATATGATATTTTGTCTTGGCCGTGAAATTTAGGCCCTGATTAGAAGGCAGCCCTCATCTTTTCATGCGGTCACCGGTGTTCAACATTTATGTAGATGAAAACATGTGGGAAGAAGACGGTGGTCACTGGTCACGTGCCCTCTCTTTGTCAGAGTTTGTCAGTAGGGGTTATGCCCCTTTATGCCCACACGGGGGGAAGGATCTGGGTTTTTGTGGGGGGGCTACACACGAGCTAAAAACAAGAAAGGGTTTTTTTTCTTTCAAGCGTACAGAGGGAGGAGGGAGCCACATCTCAGGGGAGAGTTTTTTCTCAGCTCTCTGTCTCTTATCTAGGAGAACGGGGGAGTTAATTGAAAACTTACAGGCAGTTGAATGGTAGGTTGAAAAAACTCTGAGGGAGAGCACCAATCGTGTTAGGAATCTGGCCTCTCTTTTTTGGCAGTCCGTTGGCTGGAAGGCATCTGGAGAGTAAAGGAAGTGAGAATGGGCAGTATCCAGAGGTGCGCAAGGATAGTTTCAGTCGAAGGGGGGATCTGATGGAAGGAGTTTGGCTCTTGGCAACAAGGTTCAGGGCTGCTCTTGTGCTACGAGGAGGGAGCAGAGGAAGAGGGGGAGAACAAGGCTTTTGGTGATGGTGCTCTGTGAATATTACTTGTAGAATCTACGTTTGGAGGGAGGTGCTTACTCTATATGAACAGAGTGAGAGTTCTTAATAACTGCTGATGTGTGTATCAAATACCATGCTCGAGAAGTAAAAACAACAAGTAGTCTGTGGAACTGATTGAAGATCCGGTCTCGAAGCCTGTTAGATGGGAAGTCGAATAAATCACAGGTTGAATTATAGTTTTGGGGACACTTCCTTTGAATGCTTATTTGTCTTGCTTCAGGATCCCTTGGACAAAACGTAGGTGTTGGAGACTCTGGTTAAGTCGCAAAATTGGTATGAAGGTTATTAAGCGCGATTTGGGGGCCAGGTCATATGTGCTTAGGTATCTTTGGTGCTTCATCTACCTCTGTAACTTGCATGTGTTAGAGCAACCAATTCCAAAATTAGGAGTCAGACCAGGTCCAAGAGAGCAACTTGCTTGCGAATCTCATGTTGTATATGTAGAAGCAAGCATCTGATGGTTGTTTCATTGGTAAGACGATGAAGCAGCATGATACTTTTTGAAGGTTAGTACTAAACTTCATTATCATCAAGCAATACTGTCATGTTCATGACTCTTCAGTAGTCACTTATTCATTGTTAAATATACCTTTTGTGGAAAAGATTGACTGGCTGGATTGGCTTCATGTGAATTTGTTCCTCAACCTAACAATCTGAAATGCACTTACTCATGCAATTATGGCAGGAAGATTACATCACACCCAATTGCAAGGATAAAGTATGATTTCTATTAAAAGGCGAATAATAAGCTTAAACATGCACCTCTCATGCGGATGCAGCCATATATGCTCGAAGTTGATGTTCGACGATGAGAATAGGAGTCGGTGATGGTTTTTTTTTAATTAAGAGACGTGTATTACATCCATGCTGTTCCTCGAATATAACGGGTTGAGAGGGCCTCTATGCGTGTATCACATTAGATTGAAAATTTTTCTATTCCATGAGCATAATCTACAAAGGGAACTAATTATGACATGACTCTTCTCCACAATCCGTAGATTGCGCTCATATTTCTCTAAGAATATGATGCTTCGTTATATGTACACTTGAGCTTTTTCCAAAGAACGCACAAGGCTTGTTCCGTATGCTCACGGCTCCTACATCAATAGGATGCGATGTGTGAAACGTTGCATATGAAACCGGAAAGAAAGAAAATGAGTATGCTTGGCATTGAAAGTATAGCATGTTGTAGCCGTCCATGTATTCAGTTGATTCAAAACTTGCATTTTATGAGATTGTCGCTGATGTTGTACAATTTATGTGTGAATACAAAACTATGTTTTTAAGCTTTTATGTGAAAAGTAATGATCAGAAGACATGCCCAAGTTGTTGTTTCAAGCCTCATATGGGTTTGTTCGAAGTGATCTTTTCTACTTTCAATGGTTGACTCTGAAGTGCCCATTTTAATCCTCCAAAGATATTGCTAAAGCTATCCATGCAAGTTATAATTGGGTCGCTAGTGATGTAGTTTTTCATGGGAACACCAATAGTACCACGATGAGAGATGGATTAGAGTGCCGAGATGTTCCTCACAAGTGGAGTCTAATTGCAAGGGGTGATATACTCCTGAACCTTATATTACCTAGAAATTATAGTGAGTGAGGAAGGGAGAAGGAAAAAAGAGTAGGAAAGAAAAGAAGAACAAGGAAGGAAAGTGAGTAAGCATAGGTGAATAAGAAATGGACGGGTGGAAGAAAGGAAAGTGAAAGAGGGCTTGTGGAAGGGTGATTGCATGCAATGGTTGTGTGGATGTGTGTGTGGTTGGGCACATACGTAAGAGGGGGTGTGAGAATATGTAAGACAAAGGAAAAGGAAGCGGAGGTGATTGAAAAAAGGGGGAGAGTGAGTGCATGTATGGGTGTGTAAGAAGGGCAAGAAAAAAGAGAGAGAAATGAAGGGAGGAAAGGTGAGTAAGAGGGTGTGTGCTTGGAAAAGAGGAAGGGAGCAAAGAAAGAAAGTGGGAAAAAGAGGGAGAATAAAGTGAAAAGAGAGAGAAAGTAAGTGTGTGGGTGTGGATAGATGTGTGCAAGTGTGTGTGAGAATGTATAGGTAAGTGTATGGGGGGGGGGGGGGGGGGTGTATGAGTGAACGAAGGTTAGTGAGAAGATGAGGGGGTGTGTGTATGTGGGCATAAGCGTACGGGAGTGAGTGAGTGTGATTGAGTGTGAGAGAGAGAGAAAGAGAGAGAGAGAGAGAGAGAGAGAGAGAGAGAGGAAGGAGCTAAGATTAAGAGAAAAGAGAGGAACCGAGAAATAAGTGACACAGGGATGCATGAGTAAGGAGATACTCACAGGACGTTCAGTACTATTTAGTGACTTGGAGTAAGACGAGTGGAACAATTTCGAGTTGTTTAAGCAAAGCATAAGCAAGTACTTGCATATATTCCTTGGGCTTAGGACCCAACATCATTCAAGTGTAGGGAAGAAGTCTCGAGAGTAGATTTAAGCAAAGGTACTTATGCTCTCTAGACAAGCAAAAGTGCTTGGCCTAGTGATTAAGCCATATGGATGATAAGGAAAAGGGTCTTGGGTTTAAATCCTGTGAGAGACATGGGAGAGGGTTTTGACCTAAGAGCTCTAGGGCCTAGAAGCATGTAATTGAGTTAACTCCAAATAACTTGACACACTTGGATGGTAAGAATCCACCTGCCATAGTAGGCAGTCCCTTGGAGAGAGCTATATATAGAGGCATATGGTTGGGAAGAAAAGAGACTCGTCTCTCTGTCTAGGTTGCCTTAATGCTTCACCATGCACACTCAACCATAGTTCTGCAAGATACTCTATAGTTAGCATCATAACTAAAAGTGTCCACAATAGGCTACTTCTTGCATTCTATATCTCTTAAATCGATTGAGCGGTTCAACATATTTTGCATTAGTCAATCCCACGTATCATGCAATAGTCCACCATATGAGGAATGGCCTCCCACATAGAATTTGCCCATGCTCAAACATTTATATAAGGCATTATCTCTACATGACCTATTTAAAGATAACTTCTACTTCAACTCCGTCATTGAATTGCACTAGCATACCTCTACCTTGTATTCCTCTATCTGGAAGTTGTCTAGATCACCATTGAAGTTCTATAAAGTGTATGAATGGGCAATACCATATTTGTACTCCTACACGAGCACAGTCAAAGCATAGCGGAAAGGTTCTTGTAGTGGCACAAATTTTTACATTTAGCGGCATATCTTGTGTGCCTAGATTAACTATCTCCAACTCATCTTCTATGACATGTATGCTATTCTGGAATTCCTCCTATTAAATTTCCTTCATCAAGCATACTTCTAACATGGTCTGGGTGTCCACCGTAATGTTTGTCGTAGCAATGACTAATTCAACAACTAGCTTAACAATTGTTTGATAATAGTATGAACATCCACAACTCCTATGGACCATTAATCTCGATTTCCTTCCAAGAGACACAATTCCTCATCATCATCCAGCCCTTTGTTGTATTTGTTGTTACCAAGGAATCTTTCAGTTTCTACTATATCAACTCTTTGCTCTTGTACTTCACTGATCTCTCTTGCATTATTGTTTTCTTACAATGTGTGGAATATGCTTTTGTATTTCCATGATTTGAGTGATGAAAAGGCCCATTAACACATCATCACTTGCAATCTTATCAAGATCATGCCGCTTTGCACATCGAAGCACCTCGTACATTTAAATTGATGGAAAATCTCAACAATCTGGTTTTCAGGTAGGTCTAGAGGTTCAACGCTCTCAAAGAACTAATCCATCAAAGGCTTGCACATTGATCATTACAATATCTTAAGCTCCGCATAAATTAGTGGCCAATCAGTCATTTCTAAGATTTTGTACATAACTTACTTGTGTATTACATGATGATCTAAGGTCCCTAAACCACCTACGTGGCTCCCTCTTCTTATCCTTGCCATTGCATATCAGTAATTTTTCTGACCTAAAAATACATAACAAAAAAGTGATGATTGAACCCTTTTTAATCTCATTGCTGCCTAAGATTTTCCTTTGAAAAAGAACACAAATAACTCTCGTTTGATGTCCTTTATTCCAATAGGAGACTTATCATTTGATATAATGCATCCCGATCATGAAAAGCTTCATTCTTTTATAAGCCATTGCCACCCCCAAAATATTCCTCATTTGGTGGCTCTAATGGACTCAGTGGTGTTGGAGTTAGATGTCTGCGGAAGCACGCGAACAGCACAAGGAAGAAGAAGAAGCTTGGAGCACAACACACAATACTAAATGTAATACCACTAGAATGTACAAAGATAAGTAACCCGTTAGGGCTATAGGCATATATACAAGTCGGGGGGGAGGCAAACCTCCTAATGAGGGAAAAAAGTGCCCTGGTGAACAAGGAGCTAGCACTCATGTATAACGAAGTGCTAAGCTATGTGGAATCAATCCACAAAAGGAAGTAAGCCAAAAGCTTTGTGGAAAGCTTCAAACTTCTCCCTCCGCAAAGCCTTCATGAAAGGGTCCACAATTTTCTCTTGTGTGGGCACATATGCCAAGCTGATCTCTCCAACAGAGAACCTCTCCTTGACATAATGATAATGCACCTCAATGTGCTTAGTGCAAGCATGGAACATAGGGTTCCTCGTAACTGCCAATGCTCTCTGACTATCAGTGAAGATGGTGGTGATAGGAGACTGACCAATACCTAAATCAACCATAAGGCGTCTACGCCACATACACTCAATAGTCGCTGTGAAAGCTTCCCTATACTCAAGCCTCAAAACTGGAAGTGGCCATAGTAGGTTGCTTCTTGCTCAGCCAAGATATGCATGAGCTACCAAGCACTTAAGCAAAAACAACTAGTGGACACATGAGTGTCATAGCAATCAGCCGAGTCAGAGTCAGAAAAAGCATGCAAATCTCGAAGTAATGATTCCTCCTTGAGATAAAACAACCGAAGTAGTCGGCTACACACTCAAATAGCGAAATATGTGCTTAACCACCTTCCAATGCTCGACTCCTGGGCAATGCATAAACATGCTCAGCTGTGAGACAACAAATTGAATATCTGGCTGAGTAATGCATAAGTAAATCAAGCATCCAACAGGCTACTAATAGAGAACATCATCAAATGTATCTCCAGCATCATGACTCAATCGTACACCTGTCTCCATAGGAATGGCAATAGGTTTACAGTCTTCAAGGCCAAAACACTACAATAATGGGTCAATATATTTCGTTTGACAAAAAGTCATTCCACCATCAATGTGCATAAATTTAATGCCCAAATAATGATGCAAATGCCCCAAATCAAGCATCTCAAATGAGGCATGCAAGTCAACCTTAAAGTCAGCAATATGCTTCTCATGAGGACTCATGAGTAGCATGTCATCAACATACACAACAATTATCAGAAGTACATCATTAGCACGCTTAACATATAAGGTGCTTCCAGTTGGACTGTTCTCAAAACCATGTGCAATCAGATAGGCATGTATCTTTTCATACCAAGCACGTCGTGCTTGCTTTAAACCATATAATGCCTTCTTTAACCAACACACGTGGTTTTCATTCTCTTTCTGCACAAAGCCACGAAGCTGAAAAAAACGTACACTTCTTCATGCAAATCACCATTCAGAAATGTTGTTTTAATGTAATTGATGTACATTCCAACCATGATGCTACGAACAGATGCTACGAACAGTAGTCATTCGGCATGTAGATGCAAAGGTTTCATCAAAATCAATGCATGTTTCCTGTGCATAACCCTTTGCAACAAGCCTAGCCTTATACCTCTTAACTATTCCATCAGGTTTACGCTTCAACTTGTATAACCACTTAGTGCCAATGGCCTTCTTACCAGGAGGAAAGTCATATAAAGACCAAGTACCATTTTTCATGATAGCATCATATTCAGATTGCATTACAGCCATCCAATGTTCAAAATTTTGTGCTTCATCAAACAAAACAGGCTCAATCTCATCACAGAGACTAGAGGAAGGCATAGCATAGCAATCTGATGCAAAAGAGGCACTATGAGAGCCTGAATGAGTATGGTATGACAGAGGTGCATCTAATTTGCTGTCACACAAAGTCTGCACTAGCCATTTTGGCAAAGTTTTTGTCGCCTCAATATCGGCTCTCTCATCAACAAGTGCATCATGCAAATACATATTGAATCATTCATAGATTTTCCATAGTCTATGAGCTTATACATCTCATGACATAAAATGCTAGAAGCAATAACCATGTTGCCATTTCATAGATCATGAATTATACATCTGTCATCAACAAATTTCACAACCAAGCCAATCTTGGATAATTCAGAAACTGATAACAGATTTTTCTTGATCCCTGGCACAAATAAAGCATCTGACAAAGTGAAAGAACTACCATCAGCAATAGTCAGAATGATCTTACTAATTCCCATGACAGGATAAGAGGAGTTGTTAGCACATGTGACAGTATTCCTTGTAAGAGAAGGCTCAAGTGAAGTGAAGAAACTACGCTACGAGGTGATATGTTTGGTTTCCCCACTATCAAAATACCAAATATCTGAATCTACTGTAGACATACACAACTCATGAGAAGATGGGTCAAAACTACAAACAATAGTAAACGCCCATTCTTCATTCTGCATAAGATTTGCAGACTCTATTTTTGGTATAGAGGCCTCTACAACAACCATTCCAACCTCTTTTTTCTTTGCCTCTTTTGCAGCCACTTTTGGAGAGTTCTTTACGACATGATCGTTTCATTTACAGTACTTACAAAAGAATTTCTGCTTTTCTGATTTCTTCTCATCTTTGTCTTCATTCTTCGAATGTGCAGCATTTGCAGATTTCTACTTACTAGTAGATGAGCTCCATTTTCCTTTGCCCTTCTGACTAGCCAAGAATGCTTGATTTGCAACACGCATGATGGACATGTTCTGCCTAGACTGATCTTCTTGTAATAAAGCAGAGACTTGACTCCTCAAATGACAAGGCATTTGGATTGCCTTTCATCATCAAACGAAGAGTAGAAGCAAAACTCTGATATGAATTAGGAAGACCATTCAAAAAGGTCTGCACAAGTTAGCTATCTGGTATAACTTCATTAGAAGAAATCAACTATTCCTTCAACTCTTTGATCTTTGTTAGAAAATTGTCCATAGAATCATGTTCATTCATATGCTCACTCTCCAACTATGTTCGGAGGTAAGCAACACGAGCCTCATTCCTAGCCTGGTACAATGTGGTAAGTGTATGCCCAACATCCTTAGTTGTTCTGCAAGAGCGAATGTGAGGAATAATGGCACGTTTGATAGACAAAGCTATCAATGCATGTGCTTGAGCATCTCTACCATCCCAAAGAATGTGCATGTGCTTTGCAGTATGTGCAACAGAAACCGCAGGATGAATAGGAATCTGAAGAATATCATCATCTTCAACGCTATTTGCATATGCTTCAATACCTCTATTTGCAAGTGTAATAGGACGTTTTTCAACACCCTACACAACGTTCCACAGTCTTTTTGCAACTAATACATGTCGCATCATATAAGCCAACAATGGGTAATTAGTTCCGTCCAACTTGTCCTCAACAACCAACATACGGAATACATCACTGCTTTCAGCCATGACAAACTAAAATACCCTGATCCAAAAAAATGATTGTATCTGAAAAAGTTGAACAGGACTACCCTGACGAGTTTTGCTAAACATGTGGTGGACTTCGAGATGCTTATAGTGGCGAACCAAAACCTGTATATATCTTTGGCACAAAAAGACGAAATAGCTTGCATAAGCACTATGATAGTCCGTTTGGAGGCCGAAACGAGCTCAGATCGCGATTTCGGCACCACAAACCGAAGATGTTTTGATCTCCTAATCACCTTGAGTATGCTGAGCAAATTTCGTGCGATTCTGAGACTGTGATGTGACCGGAGGGGTGTCGACGACACCCTAGATGAAGCGGCGACCTACTCTGATACCAATTGTTGGAGTTAGACATCTGCGGAAGAACGAGAACAGCACAAGGAAGAAGAAGAAGCTTGGAGCAAACAATACTGAATGTATTACCACTAGAATGTACAAAGATAAGTAACCCGTTAGGGCTATAGAAGTGGACTCTGGATATCACTACTTATGGGGATACAATCTGCACGGGGAAGCTAAACTTCATCTACTTATTAGGGCCTTTATGCCATAAAATAGGAAAAGGAAACACACTCCCTTGTATTGTTGAAGTAAGAAACAATTAAAACTCGGCCTTCATCCTGGTGTACCACCTTGTATAGTGTTTGGAGTAGAAATACTGCACAAAATGCTCAAAACCGGCAGGTTCACACTCTACCACCTTGATGATCACCACCATGATCCATGCAAATGGACCTTATTCTCACGTCACTTGATTTTCCTCAAAACACAAAACAATTGCAGTTAAATCTGCATTGTGCTTTTTCTCGGAAAATAAACTGTGTCCATGTGTTTATTCTTCACCTGCGTCCTTTCTTTCACATATCTAGAAACAACTCACAAACGATTGGAAAACAACCTGCTTTTTCAAATTCCTGATTATTTCCCTTTGTAAAGCTGCAATATTACAAACGCCCTGACATTTTGCAGAAAATGAATAAATTCAAGCACATATACCTAAGCTATTGCTAGAACTTTTCCTGACAGATAGACTACAAAGAAATTTACATTATGAGAGATGATAAATACAATCAGAAACGGAGCCTCTCATATTCATTTAAGAATGAAGCTAGGACCAGCTCTCAATGTGCACATTCAGAGTTTCATGCCAACTTTCTCAGATCATCTTTGTAAACAGAGACAAAAGTTGGAATTTTCTTATTTGATCTTTCTGTTGGTCTCAACCTTCAAGCAAAGCAATTTACTCAGAGTCTGATGCAGAGTCCCACGATTTATCTCTGTATGCAGAAACAACATTTGACATTTCTTCACACAGTTCTTTAACATCATCTTTCTGTAGGCCCCAGCCTTCAAGAACTTGCCAACCCAATGAACTTCCACCTGGGTTTTGGAAGCTAAGGACACGCTCCTCAAGATAAGGTAACACAGAAATACTCGTGGAAAGTTTTGTTGCTACTGATATAGAGGTAAAATCAGAGATCCATGCCTTTGACTGCTTTGCAGGGCCAAAAATATCAGGAAACGGAAGCGGAACAGCAAGCGGACATGGTGAGGCAGAAAGTTGGAAGAACTGCTTATCTTTCCTCGGAAAACAATTCACCACATCATGTATAGGGGCAGGAAGCTTAGAATCTGCAAAACAAAAAATTTTGGGTTGGAGAGCGAGGGGAGAGAGAACAACACACAACAACAAAACAGATCAGAATAATTGCTTAGCCAGAACCACATTGTATATTCTTAGGAAGTTCGCAGCTCCAAATCAAGAAACATAAGAGACACTTCAATACCCTCACAATTCTTACATTACTGAAAGAAAAGACAACCATAAAAGCAGTCTGCTATAGCAGAAACAGTAACATTACAGAACAGATTCTTCAGGTGTGCATATCTGTGAGTGCATGTGTGTGTGTGTCTCTGTGTGTATGTGTGTGCACGCGCACATGCGCACAGGACGACTGATGTCTCTCACAACTGTTCTGTAGTGCTATAGTTTCTGGTATGGCAGACAGTCCTTTTACTGGTTGTCATGCGCACACAATGCGCACGGATGTGTGTATGTGCACGTGTATGTTCATGTGTGCACCATAGCTTCCATGCACACCCACACATGTGCATGTATGAGAGTGCAGGAAGGAGGCATACATGCATGTCTGTGTGCACACGTGTGCATGTGTGGATGCAGTCATATGAGCATGCACACATGCACACAAATGTGGATTCATGATGTGTGTGGATACACCCAAGCAAATACACACGTGTATGTGTGATGTGTGTGTGTGTGTGTGCACGCGCGCATGTATGCATGTGGACATGTGCACGTTCATATGCATGCATGTGCACACATGCATGCTCATACTCATGCATGTGCACACATATGTGTCCTTGCATGAATGCAACTGTGTGCATGCATATGCATGTGTTCATGTATGCGCATGTATGGATGTATGTGCAGATGAATGCATGTATGTGCGCACATCATGCATATGCACAATCTGATGAATGTGTACACATGCATTTGCGTGCATAGTTTAAAAAACCGAAAATCATGATCAATAGTACCAAAAAATTTGATTTAAACATATCCTATAGATTTGAACCATTGGAATATTTTTTATTCAAACTTCTTTTTTCTTTTTCATCATCTCATGTAAGTTTCATCTGCTTACATGTATGTTTTCTAGTAGTTATTATTACTCGTAAATTGTAATAAGGGTTTTTTGCATCATTTGGGCCAGTATAATTGGTGAGAAGTACATAGATGAGGAGTAGGAGTGTCATCTCAGAGTTTTACTTGCACTTTGTTTCGCATTTTGTTTTCTCAGCGTCACCTCACCCAAGGAGTGGCTTTTATTGAGTTTCACATGGATCATAAGTTTAGAGTACTTCCAAGCGTGCAAATATGGTCTCCACTAGCAACCTCATAGACTTGAAAAGACATGCTCTTGAAATAAGTGATTTAACACACTAAGAGTATACTTGTGGTAGCCTCATCAATTGGTGTGAAGAAATTTTCCACTTCAACAGCACATAATTATCAGTTGTGCACACCCTGCTCATATGCCTAGACATGTTGTAGAGAAGCAGTTCCTACCACATGAAACCTGCTATCATCTGTTGTACCTCATCATATGCACATTCCACCAGGTTTTTTTTAGCTCAGTATGCAAAGATCAACATCATTCTAAACTCTCCAGATTAGGCACACCATACCTCCATTAAGTAGAGGCAGAGCTTTCAACAACTGTATAACAACATCTTCTGTGGAGGATACAGTATCTGAATTTAGATCGGATAAAAATAGCGGATCTCAACAATCATCTTCAAATGGAGAACCCAACGATTCCGTATATGTGGTTTGTCAAGAGCTTGCTTTCAGAGTCCGAATCACTAGTGGAAGAAATTCAAGAGGATGAAGCTCATACATCTACAAGAGAGATTGGGAAGTCAGCCACAAGTTATCAGTTAGCAAATGTAGCCACTACCACTGAGGTCATCAAATCCATCCCCGGGGAGCCATCCCTGAAGCTTGACCTCAACATTACAGGTAAGTTGTTGAATTCTTTCACTATGGAGGAACTTGGTGCCATGGGCCTTCTCACAATAGCAAGAGCAACTATGCCTTCCCTTAGTGATCCACAAAATTTCGGTACAGAGCTTCTCACCCTCTTTAAATCTTTTCCATCCCTTTTATGGGGAAGAATGACCAAGGAGAAACTGGCCATCATGCTCTGCACCCAAAATATCTTAGAAACAAAGGAACCAGGAGGTTATGCTGAACTGCCCATCAAGGACATACTACAGACATGTGCAGCAAGGGTATGGCAGATCCACAAAGAAGGTACGCACCTCCTCTAACACTACATTCCCACCCATTCGTCTAGTACCCTAAGCCTCTAGAAAGACATCTCAAGCCATTTCATCTCCTCAACCTTCACGCACTTCACACCAAACATCAACCCCACCTTCCAATCAACCATATGCCACTTCAGCCCCAATCCCAGGCATTCATATAACCAACGATCCACCCATTGACCCCATACACTTACAATTCACAGCTTTACCTACACCTCCTGAATCTCCTCAAAACCCAACTGCACCACCTCACTCCGCATCACCACAGAATCCAATCCACACATCTATCCCTCCAAGTGATACACCTATCCCTCCCACATCTATCACTCACAGTGAGTCCACCATACAGCACCCACAATTTAAAATCATCGACCTACCCTCTCCTTTGAGATTCTCACCTAGAAGGCATAATCCACCTAGAAAGATGCCTCCGGATCCCGTAGTTGATTCTTTTCAGTCTACCATTTCAGATGCGTATAGAGGCATCGACCACCTCCTGGGAGAAGGCACATCAAATATTCCTAATCCACAAAAGCTCTCTGCAATGGAAAAGTACGAGAAGAATGCATGGCCCATAGTTCTTGATCATTTACAAGGTATGGCACGGATGGATGTTGCAAAGAACATGTTTACAAAAATTGCTACTAAAATTTTTGAAGACAGGCAAACATGTATTAATCTCGAACATCGTATATATATATATATATATATATATATATATATATATATATATATATATATATATATACATATATATATATATATATATATATATATATATATATATATATATATATATATATATATATATATATATATATATATGCTTAATGAGGAATGTCGGAGGGTTTGCCTAGTTACCAAAGAGATATATATGCAGATCAAAGAGTTATCCGCGCACTTCAAGAATGCGCACAGGGCTGAGGAAAAAGCGAAGAATCTAGAGGCATTTTTGAAATGGGCAGAAGAAGAGATCAAAAAACTGAAGGCTGAAAACAAAGATATGAAGAAAGAAAACAAGAACCTGAAGGCAGAGAATTCAAGCCTACAGACGCAACAAGACTCCTTAAAATCGAAATTTGATGTTTTAAAGTCACTACTTTCTTCTTCATATACAAAGGAAGTTCCACACACCCAAGAAGAAGATGAAGATCAAGAACAGAACAGGAGGCCTGGAAAAGAGCATGCATGTGGTTAGTGCATCTATCAGCACATTATGTCTAGTGTCATTACCTTTTATTTCGTCTAGTGTCATAGACTTTGTTATTCTGTACAATGTCCTAGTATTTCATTATGTACTATTGTCATAGTATTTCATTCTGTACTGCCAGAAACTTCTTTTTGCAGAACAATTCCATTTTGTGCTTCATTGGCACATCTCAATTTCTTTCTTTTGCTAGGAATGAAAAAGTCATTTATTTTATTTCTCTCCCCGAGACGGAGAGACACTAGCGGGGGGGTAACCTGTAGAATTAAATTTTTTTCAAGGGAGTTCCAAAGTTGGGCACCAAGGCCGGAGTTAGGCGTCAAGACGCCCATGTGCTCTGGAGTTGGGAGCCAAGACGCCCAAGTGCTGAAGTTGGGTGCCAAGACACCCAAGGCTTGAGTTGGGCACCAAAACGCCGAGGTGCTAAAGTTGGGCGCCAAGACGCCCAAGGCTGGAAGGGGCGCCAAGACGCCCAAATTTACCAAGAGACAAGCCCTGGCAAGGCGACTGCGACAAAACTGACAAGGAAGTCAAGTGGGCCGGGTCACTCATCACCACAAGACCCACTCATCACTACAAGACAAAGTCTGGTAATGGTTGTGCTGACAATTGAAACTGCCTAGTGCATTAACTTCTCATTACCCTTATGTAACAGACTTTATGTAACAGATCTCTCCTCTTGTAACCTATCCCCACTTGTAAAAGGAAGGAGCCTCAAGAGAAGAGGATATGCGAGGCAATTCAGATGAGATATGAGCTGCCTATAGCTGATAGAGATCTGGGAAAGTGTGATTGTAGGCCTAGAGCTCGTGGAGACACTAAGACGTCTATCTTGCTCATGTGCGAGTGTGAGGAAACCTGGAGATTGAGGAGAGACTGTATTGGGTTGTTACTGTCTTCTGCCTGTACGATGGGTTGTATGGATTATTGATGGGTTGCTCCATCTCGTGCTATATTTGTTGGTGTGCTATATTTTGTCGTTCTGACTCGTCACTCGTTATGTCCATTACTTTCATGTCTATCTTCTAAGTATATAAGTGACGTGACGATAAGTGCTTGGAGTTCCAAAGTTGGGCACCAAGGCCGGAGTTAGGCGTCAAGACGCCCAGGTGCTCTAGAGTTGGGCACCAAGACACCCAAGGCTTGAGTTCGGCACCAAAACGCCCAGGTGCTAAAGTTGGGTGCCAAGATGCCCAAGGCTGGAAGGGGCGCTAAGACGCCCAAATTTACCAAGAGACAAGCCCTGGCAAGGAGACTGCGACAAAATTGGCAAGGCGGTCAAGTGGGCCGGGTCACTCATCACCACAAGACCCACTCATCACTAATAGACAAAATCTGGTTATGGCAGTGCTGACAATTGAAACTGCCTGGTGCATTAACTGCTCATTACCCTTATGTAACAGACTTTAGGTAATAGATCTCTCCTCTTGTAACCTATCCCCACCTATAAAGGGAAGGAGCCTCAAGAGAAGAGGATATGCGAGGCGATTCAGATGAGATATGAGCTGCCTATAGCTGATAGAGATCTGAAGAAGTGTGATTGTAGGCCTAGAGCTCGTGGAGACACTAAGAGGTCTATCTTGCTCATGTGCTAGTGTGAGGAAACCTAGAGATTGAGGAGAGACTTTATTGGGTTGTCACTGTCTTGTGCCTGTATGATGGGTTGTATGGATTATTGATGGGTTGCTCCGTCTTGTGCTATATTTGTTGTTGTGCTATATT
The DNA here is from genome assembly GCA_020310875.1 of Ceratopteris richardii. Lineage (NCBI taxonomy): Eukaryota > Viridiplantae > Streptophyta > Polypodiopsida > Polypodiales > Pteridaceae > Ceratopteris > Ceratopteris richardii. Next base: position 80,946 of record MU260451.1, read on the forward strand.
TTGTTGTTATGCTATATTTTGCTGTTCTAACTCGTCACTTGTTATGTCCATTACTTTCATGTCTATCTTCTAAGTATAGAAGTGAAGTGATGATAAGTTCCTAGTATTTTAGTATTTTAGTTGTTAAGTGCACGTAGTATGCTCCAGGAGTAGTGCATTTTGCATTCCCTGTAGCCACACACTACTTCACCGCCTACATGCATCTATAAATCCCATCTATGTAAATAGAGGCTGTCTGCAGAGTAAACGTATATTTGGCAGGACCCACTAGAAATGGCATTCGGGCTACAGTGAACTGAAAAGAGATGTCCAATGTCAACAATACATGATCCACTGCTAACACTATAGGTTGGGATCCCATTGTGAAATCCTCAACATATGGAAGAATGCTCAGCATGGCCACAACATAATCCACTGTGCTACCCCATGTCAATGTAAGAAACAAGCAAAGGCCCCCCATGGCTGCGAATCTTGGTCAGCAATCAAGTATGGCTAGCCCATGTGCTGTACCCATATCCAATAAATGTCTCCCATACTCTGTATAAACGAGGTCCTGTGAGTGTCTGTCCGATGCCATCTCTATGGTATCAAGCTCTTTCTCATCATCTCCTGAGACGTGCCATACAAGATGGTTTGATTATTGATGGTTGCCCATTTAGGCATCGAAATCTCCTCGTATTATGATATCTCCATCTGGAGATATCATTATCAAGCACAGAGAACAAGGGAAAGGGAGGAAGAAAAGAAAAGAAAAAGAAAAGGGGGGGAGGGGGGGGGGGAGGGAGAGAGAGAGAGAGAGAGAGAGAGAGAACAGGTTCATCAAATGTTATATCCATCTCAAGAGAGTATGCTTCACAATATATACCTGCAGATAAGGCACCTTGGACAACCACTGCCTCTGATGCAACCTGATCGTCTGTTTTGATTATATCCTGGATAAGTGATTCAAACCATGAAGAGTCCAAGGGCTCCGTCCTTTCAATGCCTGATGCCATTTGGTATTACAAACAATGTTTTCGCAATCATACAACTGGAAGAAATCACAGAATATGATAAGAATGCTGCAGTAAGATTTGTGTAACCTGGTATTAGTGGAGCTGGCATGGCTATTTCTGATGCTGATACTCGTCTACCCAACCGTCCAGATAAAACATAGATCAAGTCTCCCATGTCCATTGCTCCACATACTTTATCAATGGCAACAGAATGTGCCTCAGAAAGATCCATTCGCAAGGGAAGAGTCATGCAGCTCATTGCAGAAGCATAGACTGCACTTGTGTGAAAATTCTTTGCGTCATTGACTTGCAAGTACCTTGACACTGCACACATAGTTTTAAATCAATCCAGGATTATTTTTATTACTCGTCGTTTTTAAGTATGCAATTCTCACATTTTGCAAAACTTGAGAGGCTGAATGGGATCACACTAGAGCTCGAACTCACAATAGCACTAAAGGAAACGGCATCGTGAATTCTCCTAACAACGGACTCAAAAAGTGTTGCAGGGCTTCTCAGAGGTGGAGGATGAGCTGTAAAAAGCAAAATTGGGCTTTTGTCATACTCGTCATGCACAGCCTCTAAAAATTCATCAGAAACTGCAGCAAATCCATTTGAATCATCAACCAAGACTTGTAGACCCTGCCACAAATTTGTATGTTAACAGGAATTCAAACAAAGAAAAAAGAAATGATTGCACAGACAAAGAATGTAGTATACATTCATAGTGAGACCCATGAAGTTATGCACATTTCTGTTTACATGACAGTGTGAAAATAAAAGGCCATGCAAGTCTAAAATGAAGTACAATTTATCCACCTGCATGTGATCTGCTTCTTCAACAAAAAATCGCACCCTATCCAATGCATCGTCTTTCATGTATCCACTGAGGATATCTCTTCCGTTCCCATAATCATCAAATGGTGTTGTTCCATGCCATACCCCGTCAAGTTCAAACAAGCTAAGTGGATGAAAATGCACTTTTGAATAATCCGTCCAGTACTGTACTGTATCCTCTAAGTTCTGAAGAATTTTATGCTCATCTCTGCTCTCCACACTTGAAGATTTCTCCTTGAGATCTCTTGAGGTACTTGTTTGTTGGCTAGTCACCCAATCAAGCTCTTCCTGTTCTAAGCTTTGAAGAAATTCATTCTTTATCTCTGGCTCTGATACATGTTTTGAAAGTTTCCCTTTCCTAAAAGCATAACAAAAAATTCCAGTTCTTCAGAATTTTAACTGTTTAAAACCAAACCAATCAAAGGTTCTTCCTTCTTCCAGAACTAGAACCTGATGAATAAACAACAAAAGTATACACCAGCATACAGTTTCCTATTCTTCTACAGTGTTAAATAACTGAACAGCAGTAGGGTCAAATGCACGTGGGATTTTTTTCCAAACAATTTCATTCTACCTATTCAACATACAAAATAGAATCATTATTCAGATCTAATTGTTCTCCTTTGAAGCTGACAATAATATGCCTGCATCCTACCATGAAAACAACAAGGTGGTGTCCGTCGATGATGGATTATCATACAATGATCCAGCTACTTTAACTGCCCCCAAGCTTCCTGCACACCAAGCCACTGATGAATGATATTTGCAAGAAAAGCTTAATAGTGGGAAGAAACATAGGGCCTGAAGTTTTCTGTACACGATCAAAATAGTTCACCTCTTGCATCAATTGCCACCAAACGTGGGGTATATGTTTCCAGCCCCTGGAAAGGGATGGAAGGAAATTTATCAGCATCCATTTTCAAAAATTCTTTGAGAGATTCAACCAATCAAAATCTGCATTATGAGCATAATTCGGCTTTTTCCATTAACCTCCATGAATTATGTTTTCTTTGAATTACACATCTTCTCAAAAAACTGTAATAGCACTCTCTACATTGCAAAAGTTGAGCCAAGTGGTATTTGGAAAGACAAGAATCCCTATCAACTATTTTGTGATATTTCACATCATGCACAGAGTCCAGTCAGGGTTTTGACCCTGGCAAACATCAAGGAGATTCATCAGCATCTGATGTTGGATCTACTGTGAAGAAATTTGTATCCCACACACTATATTAGTGCTCAGTGAATCACCCTTCAATCTTCAGCCATGCCCTCTAGGATTCATTGACATAACTGTCCAGCAGCTAGACCTTCATAGCCGTATTGCATGACATTGGCATTTTCCCTTTCAGGTCCTAGTTATGTCCCTGTAGCTGCCTCTTAAGCATGGCCACATTTGCAGATGGGGTTCTTCTTGGAGCACGACTCCATAACACATCCTATGTTGAAGTTGCTTGCACTTCCACCTCTTTTTACAGTGAGAAAGCAATGCTTCTATTGAATCACGATAAACTTCGATAAGGGGTAGGACTAGATTGACAGCTAGAATCACAAATCAAGGCAGTCGACTAGCATGACCATTCGACACTTGTGACTTATGGCTTACGGTTATAAGACAATGACCAGGAACCATACAATGACCAGTTACAACAATGTCAGCCACACTACGGCCTGTGGCAAATTATGATACAGCCAACTAAAATTGATAAAGAACATTACGTGAATAGAATCAGATGATAGAAGCCTCAGTACAAATGCTTCAAACCTTACAAGTTAGTTTAGCACTGCCGATGAAATACCTCACCCATAAGTCCTGCGTCGACTCTCCACCATAGACCCTTCTACATGCAGCACATCGCTCTAACTTCTCACTGCAACACTCAATGAGAGTGCTCCTCCCATAACTATACTTGACTTGTTTGCTGAAAATGTGATGCATGTATGTAAACCATCAGTGGCCCATAAGCCTTTCTTGTATAGACCTTTGGGGAAGCTCCAGACATAGCTGCACGTGGCTCCATATGGTTCCAGAGGATGTATAGCCAAGAGTGGAGATGGTCCAAGCCAGGTCAGAATACATGCCACGAAAACTTGAGCAAGAGGGATCCCACGAAGAAGCTGTACCAGATAACCATCTATCTGTGGCAAGTTGCAACAATTCTAGGCTACTGTCCCGACTCTCTTTCCAGGCTGGACCCCACCTTCAACTGCATTCCCACCCAATCAACCTCTCCTTGACTTTACCTTCACTTTTATCTTCAAGTCTCCGCTTCCTCACCTTCGCACTCTCAATCAAGCAACGAAGTACGAAGATGTGGTCGATGGTGGAGAAAGTGCGGCGGAAGCCTGCATGGCCGGGTGCTCTGATCCCAACTGCCTCGGCGTGTGTATTAAGCTCTGCCTCTAGTACTGCCCCATAGATCTTGGCCAGGATGTGGCCTATCATAATAGTCCTATAGTTCCCCGGGTCCATCATATCGCCAGACTTATGGATAGGCGCAATGGTATGCATAGTCCACGAGTCAGGTAACCCCTCAACCAAGGCACGGTTGAAGAGGTGGGCGATCATGTGGGAAACTACATCGACTGCATATATAAAGTGCTCGCCCTGTAGTTCCGTGTGGTCTGCTGAATGGCCATGTTGTAGCCTATGGATGGCCTTTCATACCATGCCTTCCGTGAATAGAGTGGATATCACAGGACGCGGCATGGGAGGGATCGGCAGTGGGGGGCTATCTTAAGACGCCATATAACCTCTGGGCATAGGTGTGCCAAGTCTGAGGATCTGTTATGGGTGTAGGTGGGTGTGGCTCATGTAGGGCCCTCCACGCGGTGGCGCAATCCCTACTCATGAGAAGGTAAAACAGCTATGCCTCCTGTCGCTCCTCGAAAGCTCGTCGTTTTCGGCATGTGAGAGCTCGCATCTGTCGTCGTGCCTCCCTCTCTGTGATGGATCCCAAGATACTCTGTGCTCTGAGATGTCGATACAGTCGTCTACACTCCTCATCATACCATCTATTCTGGGGTGTATGCCCCAACCGTGTCGAATGTGCAGTGTTGTGGGTGGTGTATGGGAAGCTGAGAGAAGCGAATGTGTGGAGGATCGAGGAGAAGTCGGCGGTGAGGGTGTCTAATGGCGCGAGGGGGTCAAGGGAGTAGATGCGCTCTCGAACATGGGAGCTATAGATATGTGCTAGCTCATGTCTAAAGTGAATGGTGGTATGGGCATGTGGCTCTATGGTGGCGGGATGAGGTATGCATGGTGAGCCGCGTATAGATAGGACGAGATATGTGTGATCAGCTCCAATCAGTATGGGTGGGATGGTGAATGAGGTGATGAGATGGTCGCCTCCGGGGGTCCGATAACATAGTCTACCACACTGCCTTCATGCGGTGTCGTGGGTGGAATGCAGGTGAGACCACCGGAGGTGGGCAAGGTCACCATCCCATTATAGATAATGAGACGATGTGCTGCTCCCATCTGGAGTAGGTGTCGGTTGTATGAGATGGGTGTAGCGTTGTCGGTTGAGGCTCTGAGTGTAGACATGTCCACCATGGTACGGAGCATCTCAGGGTCGTCAAAGTCGTAGATATCACACTGGTGGCTCTGAGTACGGGCATTAAAGGTTCCTACAAGGAAGAGTTCACCCATCCCGGTATACTCCGTAATGGTGTCATTGAGGCAATCATATGGCGATGGGGTGTCTGGTCCCTCCCTCTCTTAGGGCTGCTCGGGGGTATGTATGAAGCGAGAGCCGATGGGTGCAATATAGAAGAGGCGAAATATGCTCCTCTCTCCTTTGATAGCTGGAGGCGTATCCACATGAAACGTGGCTCTGGGTCTCTGGTTACTAACTGTACCCTGTGCTGTAGCGACTGTCTATATAGCACGACTACTCCCCCTGATCCTCGTGTGGTGTGTTGTCGCATCTGTCGGTGGTGAGACGACTCCCACCTATAGCCCTCAATCCTCGGTAGGCTCCTCCCCAGGTTCTCGTGTCTCTGTCAAAAAGATCATGTCTCTTCCCTCTATCACCTCCTCGAGGCGCCCTGGATGTGTCCACAAAGATCCATTGCAGTTCTAGACTGCAATGCGCACCTCCTTCCGTGCTTTCTCATAGGCCGTGAATCCCTAGTCAATGGATCGTCCATCGATGATGACACGGCCGTCTCTATATGGGGCACGATGTCCCTCCCGTCGCGCTTGGAGGACACACGGCATGCATGCACGTCTTTGCTCTACCTACATCCGTGTGAGGTCGTGAGCCAAATAGACCAGGGTGCCCGATGTAGTGTGTAGTACCGCCCTTCGTCTCAGAAAGTCTCTCCTCTCGGCCTCATCCGAGAACTGAAGGATAAGTGCTCTGCTCCGTGTGGTGTCCCGTCCTGTTCTCCATGTTCTAGTGAAAGAGAGAGACTCATATGTGCAGTATCCAAGTAGTGTGCAGAAGCGACGTCCGTCTTGCTCCGGTGATCCGTCTGTCTCTGAGAGGCCGCAGACGCGGACATTGAGCCTGCGGGCGTGTCGCATCCGCTCCTCCTCAATGGTGGTGTGTACTATGTGGATCTCCTCACGGTGGTGGTCCTTCTTTGCCTCTTGTCGAAGGGGGGAGAGAGAGAGAGAGAGAGAGAGTCAAGAGACTAATGTGCTGAAGGAAGAACCAACTCGAGCTGACAAGAGAGAGAGAGGAATAGAGGCAACGCAGGGGAGAGAGAGTGTCAGGAGACTAATGCACTGATGGAAGAGCCAACTCGGGCTGACAAGGGGGAGGAATAGAGGCAACGCAGGGGACAAAGAGTGTCAGCAAACTAATGCATTGATGGAATAGCCAACTCAGGCTGACAAGAGGGAGGAATAGAGGCAACGCGACCGGGGGGAGGGGAGGGGGAGAGAGAGAGAGAGAGAGAGAGAGAGAGAGAGAGAGAGAGATGGACTGGACTAATCATATCCAACTCTTGGAGAGAGGTCTTTCCAACTTCTGTTCTTCAATGTCATGAACTGCAGCATGCCCATTTTCAAGGGAATCGAATCCCTTTTTAGAATTAGGAAACATGAAGTGGGCACCAATTCTAATTGCAACAGCTGACCATGGGCCTATGTTCGACCATAGTCAAAAGGATTTGGCCTAAGCTCAAACCAAATCAGACCCAAGCCGATCCCAGCCTCCCATGTTCATGTGTTAGGTCCAATTCCACCAATAGTGCCACATACAACACGTTGAAATCAGCATACTACAGTCCCCCACATCAATAGGTCACACCACCTCAGTGCAAGGCAATCATAGGAAGGGCAGCATTGAATTTCATTAGTAAAACTTCTAACTCTAACATAAAGTAAGTTTATCACAACATGGTAGAAGAGCAACAGTGCCAAGTGACAGAGAAAGGAGAAGAATGGATTATATACAATGGTGACGGTTCCATTTGAAGTGTGTTTAGACACAATAAGCCTTCACTCTGATGTCCTAACCATAGTGCCCTGGCACGGTCAAAACAATCGGTATGGACCAATCGGAAACAGAGTTTCGTAGTTTCGAAAAAATTGCAAACGGCGAGAAAAGGGAAACGGGTGAAACATTAAATAATATCTATCTATCTATCTATCCATCGATCGATCCATCGATCTATTCTATCTTACTTATCTTATCTTATCTATCTATTCTTTCTTATCTTATCTATCTATTCTATTCTATTCTATTCTATTCTATTCTTATCCATCTATTCTATTCTATTCTTATCCATCTATTCTATTCTCTTCTAATCCATCTATTCTATTCTCTTCTAATCCATCTATTCTATTCTATTCTTATCCATCTATTCCATTCTATTCTTATCCATCTATTCCATTCTATTCTTATCCATCTATTCCATTCTATTCGTATCCATCTATCCTATTCTATTCTTATCCATCCATCCTATTCTATTCTTATCCATCTATCCTATTCTATTCTTATCCATCTATCCTATTCTAATCTTACCGATCTATGCTATTCTAATCTTACCGATCTATTCTATTCTATTCTTACCAATCTATTCTATTCTATTCTTACCAATCTATTCTATGCTTATCTATCTATTCTATGCTTATCTATTCTAATACATACATGGTACTACACATGTAATGTACATAGTACATACATAATACATATTACATTATACATGCTACACAAAATACAAACATAGAACATACTACACACATACATACTACACACACATATTACATACATACTACACACACATATTACATACATACTACACACATAATGTACATACATACTACATAGTACATACACATTTAAGGGTGAATTTGTGGTTTGCCTAGATTCATTCTAATATATATACATACATACTACAGACAATACATACATACACACACAAAACGTATATACATACTACACACACATATTACATACATACAAATTTCTAAACACACAAATTTTAATGTACATATATATTACATACTACACACCATACATATAAATTATAATGTACATACATACTATGTCACTAGTACACACACATGTTAGTGGTCATCCACATGAAGTGACTCATGAGCATTGAGTCATGAAGCATCATGCACATCAGCCAAGACTCAAACCAAGAGCGTAGTACATACCAAGTGACAAGGTTGGAGGTCCAAAGCCAAGAGCTAGTAAGCGCATGGAAAGCGAAGAACAAAATGAAAAAAATTATGCAATCTACCCGTTTCCACTTAATGGAAATTTTGGGAAGAAAGGGCCTAGAAATGGCGGAACCATTTCTTAGGCTCCAAAACATCGTTTCTGGGCACTATGGTCCTAACTAGAGGAAACCTATTTCCATTCAAGGTAGCTAACTTTATTGTGCCTTGCGGGAGAACCTTAATGAGATTGAAAAGACCTGTCCAATTTGGTGTCACTTTGGTTGGCATTGGAGGAGTCTGATAGAGGAGCATCAATGAGCCTTCAATCACCTGCATAGGCCTAAGATGATTTGTTGAGCCTTTCTTGTTGAAAAACAATATTGAAATAGCATAGTTTGCTCTAAAATTGCCGAAATTCCAACAACCCTAATTTTGGGACTTTAGTCAAATTTTGATCAAAGATGGTCAAAAATTATTATTGAATTATTGGGTAGTACTTTTTGAGGCCTTCTAATGGTATATAACATACTATCAATATGAAGTAAATCATAAATCATGATCAATCAGCAATCCTCAAAATCCTTTGAGTCACTATCATCATCATCATCATCATCATCATCATCGTCGTCGTCGTTGTCATCATGTGGTGCCAGACTAGTAGATGCCTCCATCCGACTAGTAGATGGTATGGTACAATACGTGCACTATGACTATCACGAGTACGAGATTCCCTCGTATCATGTTGCGGCATGGTAAACTCCTGATAAAGCATATCATATAGATCAAGGTCCTCTGCCGAAATGGTAGGCATATCATGGATTCATGAACCCTCTCAATATCCAGGTCATCGACATTGACCTTTCGCACCTCTGCTGAGTGGCCACCACGCTCCAATAAATGCAAGTTGCAGTGGCACTATACAAGCCACTCCAACTGCAATGTAGATAGCCTATTCCTCTTCTTTGTGTGGAAGAGGGGCCATGTACTCCAATTCCTGTCACATGGATTGGCACTACAGCCCTATGAAAGTATGCGAATGGCTAACTGTCTCTGCATGATAAAAGAGAAAAAACAAAAATCTTTAATCAATTAAAGAGTTCATTAGAAAATAAAGATTCAAAAGGAATGAGTTATTAGTTAAAACTCAAAACTTAATATTAAATAGTGAGTAATAGAGTATGAAGTCATGACTTATTAGCTCATCCCACCATGTCACAGGCATCAATTGCATGCTTCTCAAGCATGCAGTGTCTCTACCAAAAATTCCTTCCTTATTCTAGAACTGGGTGAGCTGAATCTTTGGCTTCCCGCGTAGCTCCACATCATAAGTTCCATACAATCGATCTACATACTCATTCCAAGCTTTCACAAGCTCCATATCCAACAACTGTTCTGTACATCTCAATAACGGGTGTAGTAGATTGGTCATCCCATGTATAGGGCAATGGAACCAATCCCATCTCTTCCTCCATACTCCTTTTATTTCCTCTATCCTATGGATAGAAAACAAATCAAGTTAGAAAAAGAACAATAAGAATGTTGAAAACTTGAATGCACATGTGGCATGCCACATACACATTTGACCTGTTGGTGTAATAAAAACCAAGCCCACATACTTGGTTTATTGACATAACTCATATGAGACTCTATATGATCAACCTCTTGTAAAAGTCCTTCACATTTACCTTTGTAAAAGTGTTCTACAACCACGTGGAGTTAGGAAGTTTTAAATCATGATTCATTTGGTGGTTGATTGATGAGAGAATATATCCTATACTTTAAGATTCACTTTTAGGTAGACCTTTTGAATTTGAATTCCAAACAATGGCTCCAAACACAACTATAAAAAGAGGATCAAAGGACAAGCAGGATATCTCGACTCCATGAGATCATTGTGAAGCGGATATTGTGAATTGAGAGCTCATCTCATAGCTCATTCACCTCTCACACGTTGAGCAATATATGATTGCCAATGACATTGTATTTGTATAGGATTTAATGCATATACTATCATTGCATTCTCATTTTACTTCTCTGCTATGACTACATCAAAACAGTGACTTTCTAAGAGCTTGTTCTCGGTGTATGATTGATGATTTCACATGATTTAAAGCATGTAAGATTCAGCATATTGTCTAGTATATGACTACAAAGTCTCATTATTATTGCCTCTCTAGATCATGAGATATTAATACATCTTTACTCTCAAGTCTCTTGTATGATGCACCCCGAAAATGCCGAGAAGATATTGTGAATTGCTAAACATCTTTCTCAGTGTGCAGTCCATCACTTTTTATGAAATCACTCATGATTGGTAGCTATCTAAGCTAATTAGAGTTTCCTAGAAAGAATTAAGCTAATTGGTGTTGTGCTCAGAGCACTATTCAAAACCTTCAGCAGGTGTAGAGACAAGAATATCGAGTTTTTAGTCTTGGATATCTTCCTACCTATCTATTTTGATCCATTGATTAGTGGATCATATTCCAATCATCATAATGATTATTTATGATCATTAATTAGCTAAAGAGGCCCACTCTACTCTCCAGCAATCATCCTTGGCAGGTGTGAAGCAAGATCAAGCAACACCACTTCATCTCTGAAGACTATCCACCATCTCCTCCAACAGTGGTATCAGAGCAACAACAAGCAAGATGGGAGATGGATTTCCATCCTTCATTGACAAATTGGATAGAAACGACTACTCAGCATGGTCACTAAGGATGCAAGCCTGCCTTCAGCCTTCAAGGGAGAAGTCTATATGGATACATCTCAAGAGATGAAGAGATTCCAACATTCAGGAGCAAGCATCAACCCACACAGGAAGAACAAAAAAGATTGACCACATGGTGTGCAAAAGATTCTCTTGGCAGGTCTTATCTACTAAACTCAATATCTGATTTCTTATTGCCTCACATTAAGAATTGCAAGACCTCCCAAGAGACTTGGGAAGTACTCTCATCAAATACAAGAGCTAGGAAGATTCAGTTATGGATGGAGTTTACAACTCTAAAGAAGCAACCAAAGCTAGGAGTGGCTGATTATGTAACCAAGATGAAAGATATGGCTGACCACCTTGCAAGCATTGGAGAAGAGATAGAAGAAGAACACATAGTATGGCAGATCATTAATGAAAGATGAAAGATGTGGCTGACCAGCTTGCAAGCATTGGAGAAGAGATAGAAGAACACATAGTAAGCATTGAAAGATGAAAGATGTGGCTGACCAGCTTGCAAGCATTGGAGAAGAGATAGAAGAAGAACACATAGTAAGGCATATCATTAATGGCATCAAAGCTGATGATAAGTAGTAGTCATTCACCACAACAATGGACCTCTACATGGATATGCAAGTACCTGACCTCAACACCTTGATGGGCAACTCTTCACTCATGAGACAAAGCTCAACAAGAATGATGACAATCCTAGAGGTAATCAATCTTCTTCCCTTTATACAGATAAGAATAAAATTAAAGATAAAGGTAAACTCATGAAGAATGAAGATGAGGCTAGTACCTCGCAAGCTAACTACACAGGTAGAGGAAGAGGTGCTAGAGGAAGGAGCAGAGGAGGAAAGCAAGGCAAGGGGAGATCCTACAACAATCTACCTTGCAACATTTGTGGTCTTACCAACCACACCACACAAGAATGCTTCAAGAACACAAAGAATCAAAGGGGAAGAGGCTTCCATAGAGGTAGCTATGGACAATCCAGAGGGAAGATACAACAATGGAGGAAGCAACTATAATCATAACTATAATCAAGGCTACAACAACAAGAATTATCAAGGAGGTTTCAGAGGAAGAAGAGATTATAACAACTACACCGAACTCGAAGACCAAGAGGACTCTCTACTCATCATGAACATGACATCCAAGCAAGGTAAAGATGATGAGAATCTTTTCTATATTGATTCAGGTTGTTCCAACCATGTGACTGGAAATGTAGCTTTATTGTCTGATCTTGAAGAGCCCAAAGGGAAGCATGAAGTACAGACAGGTGATGACTGTTGGAAATTTAGTAGGCCCATAACTAAATACCACAAGTCCATGGTTCCATAGGTCCAGCATCTACAACACAGATTCCAGCAATCTTCCAATATTGACAAAACATGAACATACCACACTTAATCATACAAACGATGAGACAAAGATAGAGAAAGATTAGACAACATGTGTAAAGTGTTATGTAAGCCACTGCTTACTCACACTATCATACATACAAATGTCAATTTACAATGTGGGAGCAAAACTCTCAACCACTCTATGTGAACAGAAATAGATCAAAGAATGAATGTCCAGAATTGACAAGAATATTCAGATGTAGGGACAGAAATCTGAATATGTATGAGATGTATGACCTGATAGGTTGTAGAAGAGTGAATATGAGTGACAGAAAGAGGAAAGATCAGTATAAAACTGATATTCAGCAAACCCTAATCTGATTTTAGGCTATGGAAGACCCTTAATCAGATGTGTGTGTGAAAGATCACATACTTACAGACTTAGCATAGAATGCTAACATGTTGCTTCCAAAAATCCTCATACTCATGTGAACACACATGCATGTAGCATGCATGTATTGATTCTTCTTTAGATATGCCGAATAGGACGACTCCTGATATGGATGACATTGCCTCCATAAACTCCATCAGACTTTATGAAATCTGGAACGTCTTCCTTCTTTCAATAAATCTGATTTTCAATAATCAATACCTGTATCTGAAACAAAATTTTAGGATCCATAATCTTTTGCAACATAACAAGTATCTTTTTCTTTTTTTTTGCAACACAAATCTGATAGAATCTGAATCTTTGACTTACTTCTTCCAATGCTAAGAACTTTTTCAAACAAAGGATAGACAATTGACTCATAAATACTCAAGATCTTCAAGATCATTCAAGATCTATCAAGATCTCTCCAACAAAATACCTGTGTCAATCTGCTTTCATCAAACCTTCATGACTGAATGTTTGATTTGCTACCTGAATGTCTCTAAGTGTCCATGCTTCTCACATAAAATTGTAAAACTTTTCTTAAACCAAATCCTTCCCAAGAATCTGCAACTCTTACTTGAAACATAAGTGGAAAAACTCTCACCTTGAGAACTCCAAAGATACTTCATATCTTCATATTCTACCCGGGTGAAATGTGAAAATATCTGCTTGACTTTCTTTTGGCTAACTCCACTTCTCAATCAAGTGATAGGATATAATGGAACACCTTTTTGAATACAAGCATGTATCCAAAAATCTAGACAATCATAGAAGTAAATTCTTCAACTGACTGGTACAACACAAAAATCTAAATTTTCCTGAATTTTCTGAATTTTCTCAAAATATTGAAATTTCTGAAATTTTCTGAAATACTGAGTTTTCTAAAAATACTGAAATTTCATAATTTTCCTGCAAATTCTAAAATTCTGAATTTTCTGAAAACACTGAAATTCTGAAAATACTGATTTTTCTGAATTTTTATCCTGAAAAACTCTGAATATACTGAATATACAGAATATGAGGTACCTTTTCCAAACAAAAACCTTAACTCCAAGTCTCCAACATCTGCTACAAATACTCTTTTACCTCAAGAGTTAGGTCAAGAAGAAAAATACTTCTCTGCAACTTGTCATATACCAAGTAGCTCTGTATTGACACTCCAAGAATTCTTTGAGGGAACATACAGCTGAATGCTCAAAATCTTCAACTTATACATAACTCATACACATATGAGTCAAAACATATAAGGTGCCTTAGGTATCTGCTTCTTTTCTCTCAATGCAATTCTTTGTCAAAACCTACTAAAACATGACCAAGTATAGTGCAAAACAAGAAACTGCTTCTTCTTCACACAAGATGTTCTCGTAGACTTGCCTTTGGGTGTAGAGGATAAAAGTAGGAAAAGTATATGGAAAATATAAGAGAAAAGGAAGTCTTACTTTCCCTTTGGAAATGTTGGACTTTCTTCTTCTGCATCTTTCTTCCACCCGATGATGTTAACATCTTCGAACTTCTCTTCCATACCTTTTGTTCTCTTCATCTTGAAGTAGCAAGTACTCTTGATTTCTTCAAATGAACTTTTCTCTTCCTCTAGTGCTAAGAGTAAGAGACAAAATAAACATGGTATACAAATGGAAGTGAATATAGAATCATGTTTTACCATCTTCTCATATCTCTGAAAAACTCTGCTTCAAATGTGACTGATATGACTGAATTCACCAACCTTTTGGCTGAATGTTGTAATTACCTTTCTAGTATACCTAGATCAGATTCTGTACCTAGATAAAAGACTTCCAACCAACTTACAACACAAGGTTGGCTGAAAACAAAACTGATTTGATCTCCAAATTTGTCTTCTTAGATGAGCTTTCTTGCCATGAAAGAGATCTATCAAAACTGTCAAGAACAACCTCTAGATACCTGTTTTGATGTAGCTAATGCTTTTACTTTCAAAAGATGAAAGTGTATAAAAGCACTTCTTCAATCCTTCAAATCTCTTCATAACTTCTCTTCTAAGATATGACCTCCAAATGATAATCTGATAGTAGAAAGTAATACCTGTGATTTGATGTTGATCTGGTTCCTTCATCTTCTCCAAACCATTGTTCTTCCTTGAATTTGAAGTAGCCTTCTCTTCATCAAGTCTTGGTCTTCAAACAATACTTCTGTAAAGTATTTTCATACTCTTCCAAAAGTATTTGGCTGCTAACAGATCATCAACTTCATACTCCACACGGATAAATAAACATGTGACTGAATTGTCTAATTCTGAGATCTCTACTCATCTAGATTAAGTGTGCATGTCAAATGTCAAATGTTAGAAGATGCTCTTAAATCATATGTTGTAAACCTGGAAGTCTAGGAAAATGGGAATCTGAGAGCCTGATTGCTCTGATACCAAATGTTGGAAATTTAGTAGACCCATAACTAAATACCACACGTCCATGGTTCTATAGGTCCAGCATCTACAACACAGATTCCAGCAATCTTCCAATATTGACAAAACATGAACATACCACACTTAATCATACAAACGATGATACAAAGATAGAGAAAGATTAGACAACATGTGTAAAGTGTTACGTAAGCCACTGCCATAGTTACCGAAAACGGCGTTTCCGGGGTCCGGAAATGGTTCGCCATTTCTCGGACCGTTTCCAAACGAAAACGCCGTTTCCGACCTACTTTTTTTTATGATCATTTTTAGGTTGATTTTGACAATGTTCCAAATTTTAGTCTTGCAATTCTAGCTCTTTCTCCATGTGTTTCGTGTTCATTTGTGCATAGAATATAGTGCATGAGCATCTATGACATATTTGCATTGTGCACAGATGATAAGATTAAAGAGACTATTGATGAAAGTTGAAACTCGTTTAAGAAACAATTTAAGAGCATTGTGTAATTAGTAATTAGTAATTACTAATATGTGGATATCACATAATGTTTATCCATGTGATGTGCATGTGTGTTTCATGTGTTGCATTTTGTTTCATATGTATTGTTGCTTGTATCTTGTTGCTTGCATCTTGCATGTATGCATACTATATAGATGATAAAGTATAATGAATTCATGTGCATGAGTGCGTCTCATATAATATGAATCATGCTCTCTATCTCTCTCTTTACACACACACACACATATATATATATATATATATATATATATATATATATATAATGGGGGCAAGAAGGGAGGATCTATATAGAGTAACAACAAAGAAATCGAACTAAGGCCTCAATAAAAATAGTTCATCAATCGTTGCCTAGGCCCTTCAATTATGCTTTGATAGATAATTAGGTGTGCAATGATGCATGACAAAACAAAAAAACAACAAGGCCATAGACAACATATATGTAAAGTAGACAAAAAAGACCGAATTTAGAAGATTTGATGCCTCAAATGACTAATTATAGGTCTAACCTTAAGTTGAATGGAGTAATTAAGTTGTTAACAAGTTGAGATACATTATACAGTAAGTGAGTTACCAAGCACCCCCCTGTTTTGGGACGCCAATCCACAAAGCATGCCTGCTTGGGGATCCCTAAGGGGGCCAACAACTTCCGTTTATTGAAGTCTTAAGGAGTAACGCCCTCAACCTAACAAAAAAGTTATAAATATTCCCTAGAATATTCCCTATTCGATCAAGGGCATTTCATATTTAATAGGTCAATTAAACCAACCAAAGCCAATTAGGCACCTAAAGTGGTTAGGTTGATGGTTGAGGTAGCCCTTGCAAACCATATATGTGTGTGTGTGTGTGTGTGTACGTGAAACCCCTTATAGCTTTGATCATCTATCTCTCGAGTCTCACCCAAGTAGCGCTATTCCAAATAGCCTAAGCTCTTTACCTATCTTTTGTCTATATCACCATCTAAGCTTCACAATGAGAGTACATGGGTGGTCAAAACCATCTTTGTATCATTTCTTGGAAGAATTAGAATTTCCATGTCTCTTATTTTGTGTACTCTCTATCTCTTGCTTAGATTTTCTTTGCTAAACTGTTCATTGTGTTTTACACAAATCATTCTCCTATGATTAGACCTCCTTTTGAGGTACTCTTCATACGCAAGCATAACTCTCCTTTTCCAAGGGAACGAGAAATGATTTGATCATACTTATGCATTTGACTTAAGGCACACCAAAGCACACAATCAAATATTTAAGCAAGAAAGATAAGTTATATGTAGAAGAAAATACTATAGCAGCATTTTCAAGGGATACAAGTTAATTGAAAAACAGTCCTCTCATGAAGTTAAGGACAAGCAGATATATATATCGTTGCCCTCAAATTCTTCTGTCCAGATGTACAAACAAAATGTGCAAGTTACAGCCAAAATAATGCTACTGATCAGTGATAGTTATTATCTAATTACATTTTGGTAATCATACACATCTCCTCATGTCTTTTCCATTCAATAAATCATATTCACATCTAGAAAACCATCTGCAAGCACTACATCTAAGTTTAGGCCTCAAAGAGAGTGTTGACAATCAATAAAACCTAGTTCCAAGACTTCTTTAAGGGCAAGATGGACGAGTTGCCTTGCAAAATGTACAAAAATTCTCTTTTGTATGGTCAAATATCACTTTGATCCAATTAATTACCGGGGGTTGAAGGTCATAAATACAGTTTATACCCATGGATTTGACACAAATGGCATTATATTTTCTGCCTTCTGTTTCCAAACATGTTTATAATATATATCATGTGTCACCTCCAAAGTTCAAGTTTTTAACTGTCCCAAAACAAAAGGGGAAAGAATGATTAAAAACTTGAATATCATAATGTATATTAGAAAAATTTGTTTCACTGTTCAGAATTGTGTTCCTTCATATTACATATATTGCTGAGACTAAGCCCAAAGAACTGGGTCTTCCTGTTTGGTTTAGAAAGCTATCAATGAATCAAGATCATAAATTGAAATGCTACCTTCATTCCTAAAAACAGTAGCTTCAATGCTGATTATTCAACCCAACCAGCGAACCCCTAACTAGTATATAATAAATAAAGCAAGATTCCAATATACCAAACCATGGGCTGCATCAGTGAAATTCCCACCATGATCAGATAGTTTCTCAAACTCGAAAAAGATTATTGTGCATTCGGGTAAAAATCACACAAGTACCAAATAATTGATTCTTTTTTCAAATTAGTAACGAAAAATTGAAGTGAAAAAAATTCGGTTTTAAGATCAACAATTTAGTACTAGTTTCTGCAACTTCTGAAGAAATCTTTGCATCAGAAATTCTCCCCTTTTGTGAAATATATGATATGAGGTTAAAAGCATTCAATATTAGCTAAAATCAGAAAACTAAGATCCACTCCTTACACTAAAAATTTGAAAAGATTGATACCTTTTTCTATTTTCAGTCTGATCCAATCAGTTACAATGGAAGTTCATGACTCACTTAAGCAGTGATAAATTCATTTATCCATCAAACATACTCTATTAGACAAGTTTCCAACAAATGTGTAGCCAAAAATAATGCAATAAAATCACAAGCTCCATCGACATGCACACAAATTGATGACGACTGGAAATATAATCATTCAATCAAACAAATGCAAGCATGCTATTTCTTCATGTTCAGCTTTTCTGTGATAGAAATCCAAACCTGTCTTGTTTCTCCAACTCTATAAAGAACATCAAAATTGATACCATTATCTGGAAAACATGAGCTTTCCTCATCATCTTTCCGCCCCAAAACCTCGTCCTGTTAATGGATTAATAATCTGATTATGATCTTCCTTTCAAATGAAGAAAACATAAGATTCATACTTGAAGATTCCAGAAGTGTGACCCGACAAAGTTTGCATAGCCTCCAACTTGGATAGATATGATTTCTTTCATGGCTTACACACTTCATAAAGAAAAAGAGGAAACATTCAGCACTTGGCATAGACATATAGAATGTCTAGGAGCTTTAAAAACAGAATCGCAAGCAAAGGAAAGAGGGAAAACACCTCCCATCTACCAAATAAAACTAGAGGTTAAATGATGAATGACAATAGGAGAGAATCTCATGATGATATGTGGGATAATTTGATATCGGCGTTGGCCATCACCTTAATTAGTTACTTGGTACTTCTTCCCTCCGATCAATTTGCAGCTTATGAAAGGTTTCACTTCAAATCAAGCATGTCACTGACAAGCAGTGTTCAACAGAAAATCTGTGTCACAAACATCAAAACGTTAGTGATATAGCTGTGCAAAAGTGTCAAGAGAATAGTGAATAAAAAATGCCCTGAAAATTCTAAGAAAACCTTCCTTCTAATGGTAACATAAAAAGGGTTTCAGTAGGCGCCCTCCCCAACCCAGCGAAAACTAAAGATAAAATGTATTTCCTTCCCTCTCACCATATCCTCAACCCCTTTGCCTGCTTTGGTGGCGTCCTCAATGATGGGGGAATCTTTTGAATTGTTTCTCATGGGAAAGGTCTTTCAAACAGAGTTTGAAACCAGACATGAAAAGCATTGTGTACTTTCAAATGTTTTAGTCAGCCAAATCTATACACTACATCCCCTACTAGTTCTAAGATTTTGAAAGGACCATAATATTTACAATTTTTTTGGAAAGTTTATAACTTTCCTTGTCATGTGGGACTTGTTGGAAGTAGGTAGGCCCACAACGGTTCATAGGATCTTCCACACACTAGAATGCATCGCCCACATACACTATTTGAACTGAAGAATGTAGATGAGAGAGTATAAACAATAGACAAAGAGACAAGAGATGAGAAACGAGTAAAAAGATCTATTCTAAAACCTTGAGCTTCAAAGAATGACTATCTACAATGTGTGTATATACATATGAACATAATAGGCTGAAATCTGAATGGTTCTAGTTACAAAATATGAGAGAAAGGTACCTAAATTTATAAGAAATGAGTGTGTGCTGAATAAGTGATGAAAATAGACTGATTATGGCAAAATCAATCCATGTGCTGTATATGTGTGTGTAAAATAGCAATGTATGTTGTAAAATCTCTCTTCTCTCATGTAGACAGCTGCAAACACTTCTCTACTTGAAGTAGATGAATAGGCTGATTATGGCAGAATCAATCTATGTGCTGTGTATGCATGTGTATAATACCAATATATGTTGTAAAAACTCTCTTCTCTGATGTAGACAGCTGCAAAACACTTCTCTACTTGATATAGATGGCTGGAATAACCTGGGTACATCAAGAAGATAGTATGGACCAGAAAATCAGCAGTTGATCATCCGCAAAACACTCATGAGAGTGTGTAGAAGAGATGGAGTGATAATAGGCAGCACCACAGCAACCAACAGCAACACATCAACAAAGTGTGTATATATGAATTATAAAGTGTGTCCAAGATTTCTCTTTTATAGCCAACTCCAGTCCCCATGAAAAACTTGCGCAAAAAAACATAGAAACACCAAGGTAGATTTTTCTCTCGGCTCTATAGCCACATAGATTTATTTTTGCTTAGGTGTAGCTCTCTTAAGCGCACATAACCATAGCCCGTAATTTTATTGCATTTTCCAACTTTAAAATAGCATTATGATATATGGGCCTATGGTGTAAATAAAAAGCACATAAAAGCAAAAACCAAGGTTTTAATTTCGAGGGCCTATATGTGGTTAGAAGGATAAGTGTTATATGTGGTTAGAAAGACCTTATTGAATACTTTAGGAATACACCTTTAATTCAAATATCATATCTAACCATTTTATCATTTTTGGGAAATGATTTGCTCAAATTAGGGTTTGCTGCTCAATAATGACATTGTTTCCAATGATCCCCTCTCAATGCCATATTGGGGTGAGATTCAATAGTTTTCATACTGTCAATGTCTTTTTCTTGATAATGTCTTTGTAAAAGTATCCTGTTACTGCTTTCCAAATTCCAATTAACCTTGAGTGATTTATGCATAAATATAGATACTTGAGAAACTACAAATCAAGCATTGCACTTCTTGACCATACAATATAGCATCAAAAGATTCTAAAACTTCTACCGCTTGTAAAGAAACATTAGCATCCATAAAAATTTGCATCGGCTTTGAATCTTGCATCCTAAATCTTTCAAGTAGTTTCCCAACATATCTCTGTTGTTTCATGAATATACAATGATTCTTGTGAATGAACTCAATGCCAACATAATAATGTGATAAACCAAGATCATTAACATGCAAAACTTTCTTATGTTCTGTTTTCAAAAACTGAAGAACTGAGTCTTTGAAACCTATTATGATCATATCATCAACATAAATGATTATAATAATCAAAACATAATCCTCATAATTAACATAAAGTGTTGGAGAAGCCTTTGAGTTTCTAAAACCAATGGAAATTAGATACAACTGTATCTTTTCATATTATGCTCTTGATACTTGCTAAAGTGCTTTGATTAATTTGCAAACAAGGTGCTCTTTACCTTTGACTTCAAACCTTCGGGTTATCGTATGTAGACATCCTCGTGTAGATTTCCATTAAGAAAAGTTGTCTCGATATCTACTTCATATATATTCCAACCAAAGAATGTAGCTAAAGAAAGAGCAACTCTGACTAATATCATTCTAGACATAGGTGCAAAAGTTCCATCATAATCAACTCCTTTCTTTTGTGCAAATCCTTTGACTACTAACTTTTCTTTGTGTTTGTCAATAGTACCATTAGCTTTCCTTTTGATCTTGAATATCCACTTCACACCAATAGCTTTCATTCCTTTTGGTAACTCACAAAACTTCGAAGTTTGATTCTTGTGATGAATAGAATCAGTCTCCTCTTGCATTGATTTCTTCGATGTGTAAGAGGAATCTCTAAATGTTCAAAAAGAATAAGAGATTATGAAAGTTATGGCTCAAATTCGAATTCAGGTTGAGACGACGGAACATGAGCCCCCCTAAATAACTTAACATAAGAGTCCAAAAATTCAAATTTCTCTCAAAAAATGATGATTTTCTTATTTTATTAAATCTAGAATTTCTAACTTTGTGTCATAAATCTAATTTTCTATGCCACCGATAACCTTGGCTTTCTATGCCATAATCAATAAAAATAGCTTTGATTGTTTTTTCATCAAGCTTACTATGATCCTTTTTCTTTATGCAAAACATATACTACATAACCAAACACTCCAAAATAGTCCATATTGGGTTTCCACCAAAATAAGCTTCATAAGGTGTGCATTTCATTCTCAATCATAGCTCCAAATATCTTAAATGAAGAAAATACTTCTAAATTTGTGTTTAAACCATAAACCCAAGCATATCTTGTAAAGTCATCAATGAATGTGACAAAATAACTTTGACCATAAATTCATAGGTCCACTCACATATGAGTGAATTATCTGCAACTTCCTTGTAGCCTTGTAAATTCATTCTTCTTGAAACGTAATTCATGTAATTTTCCTTCCAAGCGTTTTTCACGTGAATGTACATCATCTGGTAAATCAAAAGTAGACAAATTCTTAATCATATTGTAATTGTACCCTCCGACTGGACTAGACACGATCTCAAAAATATATTTCTAATTACAAGATCATGCATGCAAGAGAAATAATACAAGAATATACAGCTATTATAGAAATTCCTATAACCCAAGACAGACAAGTATGGATAACTCACCTAGATAGGATACAAGAGGGAGATATCTAAAAGAAGATATCTGAACTATAAGAAGTCCTTTGAGGGAGATGAACTAGAGACAAGAAGTAATTGGACCAAACTAGATTATGCAAGACTAGAGCAAAGAGCAAGACAAGAACATGAACTGGAACTTAAAAAGTACTTACTTGGAGATCGTGACTCCTTGCGCTCTCAAGACTAGTATTAGTAAGACTAAGAATATATATGGCCAAGCCCTCCTTTTATAGGTGTTGAATATTGGTTTGTGAAGAGAGGTTATGAAATGATGATGTCATCAAACAGAAACAAAATCTCTAGATCTGGAATGCTAAAAATGCAATGATGATGTTAGATTTCCCAAATTCTTCACAAATCATGAGATATGCAAAGTCACATGAAATTTGAAATGCGACATGGTTCCCTTTGTGTCCATGACATCACCTCCCTCTCAAACGACGAGTTCCATGAGGAGTGGCCATCTTCTTTGACTTTGGCTTCATTGGATTCTTCTTATGGAATTCACGAACCTTGATTGGTGCTCTATGAAGATCTTTTGTAGGTTCCTCAAGTATAATCACTAATGTCATAACCTTTCCAATGAAGGAGGTATCCCAATCTTCCTTAGGAGATTCTCAAATCTAAGACATGTACAACCTCGAATTCTTCATGATCCTCAATCTCGATAGGTGGTGAAGGAATCGGTCTCTTCCCCCTCAATGGCGAAATTTGATATGGTTCCAACATGGATACATGGAAAATTGGATGTATTCTCATGGTACTCGGTACTGGAGCTTGAATGTGACTGCATTAATCTTGGCCAAGATGATGAAAGGACCCAATATCTGATGTGTAGCTTCGCACAGAGCCTTGAAGTTTGCAATTTAAATTTTAGTAACAACACCTTATCTCAGACACGGTAACATGGATTTTGAATGTGATGTTGGTCTACATACTACTTATATTGATCTTGGGCTCGATGAATCTCTTTCTTGAGTTCTTGATAAATATCCATGAGGCATTGAGCTTTATGTTGGGATTTGGGTTGTTTACATGATTTGAAAGTTAAATATTCACCCTTGGGTGTTGTCCATAGTTTGCAAAGAAGGGATTTTGCTTGGTAGATGTATTGATGCTATTGTTATAGGCAAACTCTGCAAACAGTAAAATCTCAAACCAATCATTTTGGTTATAGTTGATCATGCAATGAAGGTATTGCTCTAGAACTCGATTCACTCTTTCTTTTCGACCATCGTGTGGACGATTTGTTGTAGATAATGTGGGTTGGACACCAAGGAGCTTGCGCAGACCCTTCCAAAAACTTGATATGAACTTAGGCCTCGATCAAAGATAATATTATCAGACAATCCATGTAGCCTAAAGATGTATCTTAGAAAAAGTCTAGTGGCTTGACCTGTGATTGCCTTGATAGTTGGAATAAAGTGTGTCATCTTTGTGAATCTATCCACTACAATAAGAATGAAATCATACTTATTTGACTTTGGTAGGTTTGTGATGAAGCCCATAGATAATGAAGACCACAAACATACAGGGACAAGTAGAGGTTGCAAGAATCCATGAGGCTTATGGCAAGGTATCTTAGATCTATTATAAGTGTCACAATGAATATATTCTTTTACTTCTTTCCACATTTGAAACCACCAAAAGTCTCTTGATATAAGTTCTATTGTCTTATTCTCTCTAAAATCGACTTCGGCAAGGCTATCATGGGGTTGCTAAAGTACTTAGATTCTATGTTTTTCTTCGAGGGATATGTTGGAAATGCAACCTTCCATAAGAGGGATTGCACATATTTTCAGATTAAATCACTAAAGTCAACCATGATCAAACCAAGGTCAAAAGAGGTCAAAATTGATCAAAATATGCAGAATTTTTTCATTACATATTTAGATAGTACAGGTCAAGAGCTATATGTTAATATATAAGATTTTGAATTTGGAGCACATTTGGGCAATCAAAAGACAAACCCTAATTTCTGAAATTTGTGAGAAAAGCAGTTTTTATGCGCGAAAAGCAGTTTTTTAAAGTGAAAAGTAATATGCCATATAATTTTGAACCAAAGAATATAAAAACTAATTTTTTTAAAAAAACCAAAATTAGAGTTTTCATAATTTCAGAATCAAGGTTTCTGTAAATTACAGAACCCTATTTCTTGAGTTTTTTTAAGCTTTTTTCTCTTGCATTTCATCATGCATCAAAAACTATATAGGCATAAGGTCCATAGCACACAATCACCACTTCTTGAAGAGCTCAAGCCTAGAGTTTGGCTATGGAGAGGTCTTCTTCATCCTTAAAGAGATGATTAGGGTTTCCTTCTTCTTCAACAAGGAGGGCAAAAGCTAGGGTTTGTGATTCTTTGATTCTTCTTCAACATCAAGGAGGATATGAGCTTGGAGTTTATATATACTTGGAGGAGATCAGCTTCACTTTATGGAGATTGTGAAGTTATAAAGATATGCAACAGATTGGTGCATATAACCCTACAATTCTACGCCTCCAACTCTCTTGGGAGACTAGTTGCAAGGAGCCTAGGTGAAGTTTCTACAATTCCTTTCTATTAAATCCGGGCATATTCTTTCCTTTTTTCCCCCACTTTAACCTCTCCACATGCATTAACATAGCATCATCCCACCATGGTCGACGACACATACTAGCAACATGAGGGAGATTCAATTGAGCCCTAAGAAAACACTCAATAAAAGCTATTATAGGAGAAGGCCGGATCCTTATTGTACTCTAATCAAAGTCTCATCCTCTACCAAGAGATTGGGGGTAACCTTTGACACCAGCTCCGACAATATGGTAGACTAACTTTTGGCCCTCTTGTCAAGAATCAACATCCGATCTTCTTACTTTCATGGTGGTGTTCATGAAGACCTAGAGGATCATGTGCAGAGAGTCGAGATTCCTCTCAACACGTAAGAGTCAATGTCTGCAAAAGAGGCAAGATGCATTATTGGCCCTAATCCCTTCCACTCTTGAAGAACTACTAGATAAGTGGTTAAGTCAATATGCCAAAGATCACTTCCAAATTTGAGAGGCCTTAAAAAAAATTTTGAGGCATTTCGTCCAAGTAACTCTACTAAAAGAACAATTGATGAATTAGAAATTTTGACTTTACATGAGGGAGAAACAAATTTAGAACTCATGATGAGGGCAAGGTCCTTGGTGGCAAGGTCCTTGGTGGCACGGCAACAGATGCACCAAGAGACTTCATAATCAAAAAATGGATAGAGAAGGCACTTCCCAGAACCACACAACAAAAGCTTCGAAAACTTCTCCGACCGGATGCCACCTTTAGAGACTTTGAAGCTCAAGCACGAGGATAGAAGAAGCATGGATTCATTTTGGAGCCTATCAAATCAAGAGCTCTTTCTTCAAACGATGACTCCATATCTAAACTTCGACAAGAGCTCGAAGCTCTAAAGATGCAAAAGGCCCCTAGAGAAGAAGAAAAGTAATCCCCCCCCCCCAAAAAGACTCATACAACCTTGCAAGGATAAGGCAAAAACTGAACGAACTGAAAACTTTGAAGGAGATACGTTATGGTCTTTGGTGTGCAGGTTGTGCAAGTCAAAGGCACAAGATGCATGAATGTCTTGGGAACATGCCAATTTTGTGGAAAAGGAGGGCATGAAGCCAAGGATTGTTACTTCTTGGAGGTTTTGGGGCTCGAAAATTGATGCAAGGGAAACCTCCAATTGTTCAATGGGTAGGAGGAGCAAGTCTTCCCTCCTCATACACTCCCCCCCACCCTAGGATCATTTGTCTCTACCTTTTATACCAATCAAGGAAGACCAAGAGGTAGACCTCGACAAAACCTCTCTCCTAGGCTCTGTTTTCATTGTGGGGAATACGAGCACTTCTAAAGTAAGTGCTCCTTGTGTGAAGACACGCCACCATGCAAGAATTGCTAGGATTCCACTACACGAAGGATTGCCCAAAGAAAGCTCCCTCTTCTAGTAACCGAGGTAACTCATTTCCCTTGCATATGATTAACGTGACTACTACAGAAGGCATTTTGCCAAACAAAGACTCCCCAAGCACCCGTATGGTTCAACGGAAGGAACTACTTGGAGTCATGACCTGCATAGCCTGCATCCAAAAACAAAAAGACTCAACGAAGGAGAAGACAAGTAGCTTACACTCTTCAATAGATGCAAGTAAGGACAAAGCAATTGAAGGCACGAGTGCAGTAAAACCCATGCCAAGACGAAACAAACTCCTCAGAAAGTCTGAGAAAACGAATAACATGGCACTTTCTTGGAACATCTCACACTTTCTTAGAACATCTGACAAACAAGGCATATGCACAACCCAAGAAGGATCTCAAACAATTCCATACCAGTATTGTTACTCAAACTAGCACCCTAACCTACTCAAACTTGTACCCTCATTGCAATTAAGGTTCTACAAAGTAAGTATAAGCAAGTATCAATATATGACTGACTTACTATGACTCCTCTGAGATGTGGTTATGGCTGCTATCAATGGTTCGAGCTCTAACTTCACTATATGTGGAAGGCAAGATCCACAGGGAAAATGTTGCGAAGGAGCTAGTAGAGGTGGCACCCAACCTTAGGCAAGGACACCTCCAGTGTGGCAATAGGGATAAGGACCAAAATGCATACGATTAACCCCCCGAGTGATGATAAGGAGAGGGCCAAGAGGCATTTCTTAACCTAGGCAACCTACATGAGTCATATCATCATCTCCACATAGCCATGCCACACCGGCATCTCCTATATCTTCACCTCATCTTTCCTCCCCATATAAAGAAACTACCTCCACCACTACAACCATGACACTTCTTCATAGACTTGTCATTGCATATATCGCACCATCCTCCTTCACAGCCATCTCTACTCCTTTATTTACCACCACATCTCTACAGATATTCACTACAAACCCATACACCACCTTCATGCTTAGAATACCACCACGCATGAGTAGCACACCAACCCTGCAACCAAAAATTTTACCAGGCCTCAGGGTATACCTACCGGATCCCTCTCACACTCTACGTTCACAAAAGCCATGACATCATACGACTATAGCTACCACTACTGCAAGAACATCGGAACAAAAGCATTTGGCCTCCTATTCTAGACATCTTGAAAAGCAAGTCACAAATGGAGCTAGTGGAAGCCATGTTCCAAAAGATACTTGATTGCATGGAACAAGATCGTCAAAAATTGGTGGATTTGGATGCTAGAGCCAGGCACAACAGTAAGATTGTCTCCTCGAAAATCCTAGAGTGTGCACTTGTCATGAACGAGATGAAGATCAAGGTCAAGAAGTTTGCAAAAAAGGAAATGAGTGCGATAACGATAAAAGCACGCATAAAAGGCTTCACATATGAGCTTGAGGAAGAAGGAACGGAAATTGAAGACTTAAAGGAGAACTCGACTTTACGATGAGGGCAAGATTCCTACAAATCAAGATTTTATCTTTTCCATTCCTTGATGTCCAAAGACCCCAAGGAGGAGGACAATCACCAGCACATGCCCCGACAAAGAGCTCACGAAGGGCAAGCTGCTAAGATTCTAATCATCAAAGCATTATAGATATTTCATTTCTAGTACAATGTTTTACATATCTTTATTGTAAATACTTTCCTCAAACATCATTTTGTACTTCTCATATGAGGCATTTCCCTTCTCTTCACTTCTCTTTGAAGTAGTGATTATATCTAGCGATTATGTCTTTTCTCTCCCTATTGTAACGTATTTTGGGTACCATCTCTCTCCAAGACAAAGAGACTATAGTGGCGAGCAACTTGTAGACAATAAAATTATTGTGCAAAGGAACAAGGAAAACATTGCCAAGGATCGAGTGCGGGTAGCCTTGATGACCCTATCTGGCGAGGAAGCAAGAGGCAAGTGGAAACCATCTGGCTCTCAAGGGAGCACTAGATTGTGCCCTCTGATTGAACTAGACAAGATTTTAGAACTATAGTTTTAATTACAAGATCGCCCACATAGGAAAAATAACACAAGGATATCGAGCTACTACAAGAAGTCCCACAACCCATGACTCATAGGTATGGATAACTAGACTACAGATGATGCAAGAGATCTCACAACCCGGGACCATATGTATGAAGCAAGATATCTGGGTTACAAGAACTTCCTTCAAGGAGATGAACTAGATACGAGAAATAACTGAACAGGATCTCGTACTACGAGATTACAAGAAGACAAGGATGTCTAGGATACTAGACTAGACAAGACGAGAACAAAAAGCAAGACTAGAGCTCGAACTGGAACTTGGAAAGTACTTACTTGGAGAAGGAGACTCCTTGAGCTCCCAAGACCGGCATTGGCAAGACTAAGGATATGAGTGGCCAAGCCCTCCTTATATAGGTATTCAAGGGCGGTTAGAGATTGATGCTGTTATCGATGAAGTCAGCAATCCGAGACAGGACCTCCGGATGTTAGAATCCAACAAATAGGTAGTCGATCTTACGTTTTTGCCACGTTCCAGATGCCATGGAAGAAAGTCGCATGGAATATGAGGTTCTCGATGGTTTCCTTTGTCCATGATATCACCTACCCCTCAAGCTAGGAGTTCCACGAGAAGCGGTCATGTTTTGTGGTCTTGGCCTCATTGGATTTTTCTTATAAAATTCTTGAACCTTGATTGCTTCTCTCTCAAGGTTTTCTATAGGTTCCAAATACGATCGCTAATATCATACCCTTTCCAATGAACAAAGTACTCCAATCTTCCTCGGGATATTCTTGAATCTAGGACATGCTCGACTTTGAATTCTTCATGATCATCAATCTCGATAGGTGGTGAAGGACTAGGTCTCTCCCCCCTCAATGGTGAAATCTAATATGGATCCAACATGGACACATGGAAAATTGGATGTATTCTCATGGTACTTGGTAATTGGGTCTTGAAGGTGACTGATTAATCTTGGCCAAGATGGTGAAAGGACCGAATCACTAATGGTCTAGCTTTGCATAGGGCCTTGAAGTCTCCAAATTATTTCCGAGTAACCACACTTTATCCCCAATGTGATAAGCTGGATTCTAAACATGATGTTGATCTGCATAATACTTATATTGTTCTTGAGTGTTATGGATCTCTGATGGGGAGACTTGAGTAAGGCTTAAGCACACCTCCTTCATTGAACATGAACTTCTCCTTATCCTTTATCTTCTTGTTATCTTCATAATAAGTGTACTCCATATCATTCGTAATGACTTCTTGGGCTTCAAAGATGCTTGATTAGGATTCTTGAGGAACAATCTCTTGATTATTCAACACTTCTATCTCTTAGACTTGGCTTTCTTTCAACAATTGATTCTCACATTGAATTGCTTGATTGATAACATCATCCAAGGTATCTTCTTTAGGCATGGATAGCAAGAGAGATGTCACTTCATCTTTGGGGCCACTTTGGAATTAATTAATTAGGTATTCTTCTTGATATGTAGATCCATGAAACAATATCTTGAAATCTACGACGTAGTTTGAAACCAATCGATAACCTTGTCGTAACAATCTTTTCAGCTCTTGCCACTTGGACATGTCCCATCAAGCCCTTTATGATAGATTGAATCTCCTTGCATAGAGAATCCATGGTGCTTGGTCTTGAAGATAGGAGCTGGTCTTGACAAAATGTCAGGGGAGCACTAGATTGTGCCCACTGACTAGATTGTGCCCACTAACTGGACTAGACAAGATTTTGGAACTACAGTTTTGATTACAAGATCACCCACACAAGGAAAATAATACAAGCATATCGAGCTATTACAAGTCCCACAACCCGGGAGAGATAGGTATGGATAACTTGACTATAGATGATAAAGGAAATCCCACAACCCAGGACCATAGGTATGAAGAAAGATATCTTGGTTACAAGAACTCCCTTCAACGAGATGAATTAGATACAAGAAATAACACGACAACTCGACAGGATCTCGTACTATGAGATTACAACAGGACAAGGCAGGATATCCAAGATACTAGAGTAGACAAGACTAGAACAAAGAGCAAGACTAGAGCGAGCTCTAGCTGGAACTTGGAAAGTACTTACTTGGAGATCGTGACTCCTTGAGCTCCCAAGACATTGGCAAGACTAAGGCCCTCCTTATATAGGTGTTCAAGGGCGGTTACAAATTGATGATGTTATCGGTGATGTTAGCAATCCGAGACAAGACCTCCGGATGTCAGAATCCCATAAGTAGATAGTTGGCATTAGGATTACTACACTTGCAAAAGTTCACGATGGTACACAGAGTGGCACTCCTTCTTTGAATGTGTGGATCTAACCTGTTATAATATGATTTTTTTTGGACTCCCAAGGAAAATGCATGCACAAATTAGAAAGGAGAAAGGAATTTGGAAAAATGGTACAAATTTTATCTTATGCTACATTTAAATTGTCTAGATCTATACATGTGCACACACACACACGTGCATAAGTAATGTTTGTAAAATCTAGCTCATTAAGGATGAGAATTGTATTCAAAATGGATAACACCAAATCTGCTTACAACATGCTGCAGTAGGATTGAATGCATTCATCCTTCATATGAACTTGCTTTGCAAAGAAGCAAATCTATGCAGCATAAGACTTCTGATGTCAACATATGGTGAATCAATCACAAAAAAAAAGATGCAAATAAACTTAAACGGGCATGGGAATAAAGAAAAAGAGAGAGAATTTTTCTCATGTGATTCTTTCCATTACAGCATAAAAATATATAACTCTTGAGGATATCTGACGACTCAGTCATTGAAAGATATGTGTCACAAATAGTGGTTGCAATCTTATTCAACCATAATATCCCCATATTTCGTTTGCCCACTCAATAAGGAAGTCCTCCCACTAGCATCAAGTGATGATGGCATTGTCTGAAACAAAGCTTCCGCCTCCTTCAAGAAGCCTGTCCTACACAGGAGGTCAACCAGAGTATTGTAATGGTCAATATTTGTCTCAATATCATAGTCTTCCTGCAGCAAGTAGAAATAGTGAGCACCAAGCTTTACTTGGCCTGCATGGCTACAAGCTGTGATAACACTAGTAAGAGTGCTACTGTTTGGCTTAAGCGCATGTGATTTCATGTCTCGAAGACAATAATTTACCATGTACGTATTACCACATAAGGCATAGCCTGAAATAAGGGCATTCCAAGATGACACAGTTGGTGCAGGTAGATCATCAAGTATGACATGAGCTATCTCTGGACATCCACACTTTGCATACATTTCTATGAGAACGTTTCCAAGTACCAAATCAATTTCAATATTTTCATGAACAAGTCGTTCATGGATCAGTTTTCCCACACTCATGGAGCCTGCATCGCAGCATGCTTTCACAACACAAGCATAGGTGAACCCATTCGCCTTTATACCATGAGATTGCATTTTCCCTAAAAATGTCAACATTGAGAACACATTTCCTTGCTCCACATAGCCCATCAGCATTACATTCCAAGACACAACATCCCTCTCTTTCAATCTATTAAACACATCACATCCCTCCTCCAGTTCTCCCATTTTAATGTACATGTCTATGACTGTATTTATAATTAGAATGTTTCTATCAAAACCACGTTTGATTATCTCATTGAATATAAGTTTGCCTAAGTATATATCTGCTGGATCACTACAGTATTGAGCTAAATATAGGAATGTGACCTCATCTGGCTGAATACCCTCATGTTGCATCCTTTCGAATGCCTGGTACACTAAGTACCCAACTTTCGAGTGAGTGTAAGCTTTAAGCAGCACATTCCAAGACACTACATTTGGCCTCGATATCTTGAAAAAAACCTTCTCTGCACTCTGTAAGCTCCCAAATTTAGCATGCATATGTAAAACCCCACTCCCAACAAACACATCTGCATCTAACCCAAGTTTAATCAGATCACTATGTATTTTCATACCACGTTTTATTTCACATAGATCACAGCATACTTTCAAAATGCATGCATAGGTAATACTATTGGGTGACATGGGTTGTAAAGCCAACTCCTCATAGAGTTCAAGAGCACAATACCCGTGACCTGATTGTGCATATGCAGAGATCATAATATTATATGAGACCAAGTCTTTTACAGGCAAATGTTGAAATAATCTATGAGCGTCTTCAAGATATCCACCTTTCGCATACATGTCCATGAGGGTAATACCAAGCAATTCAACAGAAGTTATTGCACATAGTACTAACAGGTTATGGATAAGCCGTCCCTCAAGGATCATGAGGTTGACGCTGCATGCTTTCAAGACTGCAAAAAAGGTACATTTGTCTGGCTTTAACCCCTCCTTTTGAAGACGCACATACATTGCAATGCATGTGCTGCCATCTCCGAGATCTGAATGTGCTGAGATAATAGAATTCCATGTGTAAAGAGTTGGTCTGGCCACCTTAGAGAAGACCACATCTGCTTCTTGTAGATTCCCACAGAAAGAGAAGAAGCGAATGAGATGATCAGCAGCAAAAGGAAGAGAATCAAGTCCAATATAAGCCAAGGAGGCAAGCATATGTCTGCAAGAAGAAAGATCTCCTGGCTGCAAGGATGTGCATTTTTGCAGGAGAATGTCGGCAGAGTTTGAGAAATCAAAAGCATGGAGAGGGTCACTGACGTTGAAGCAATTCTGAAAGCGTCTGTCCTCAAAGTCAAGGAGTGGTGCTGCCAATGCACAAAGTTTTCGAAGGTAAACACTGGTGAAGAATACATAGCCATGTGGCCGTGCAAGGCTGAGCATGAAATAATATATGCACAATCTCCATAATAAGTCATGCACTCACTACGTCAAATTGAAAAAAAAATCCCGATGAGAACAGTTTCTTCTCAGTGGCAATGGCATGTGCATTTTGCATGATCATAGGTAAGTTAGACTTTCTTATTTCATAATCCTCAGTGAATCTCCACTTTATTCTTAGACTTCAACGATATACAATCTTCAAGCTGGAATTGAAAAGAGCTTTACTATATAAAATCCCACCTCTCAACGTATAAATTTTAGTTTATGCTCATTGAGCTCAGAAACAAAGACGAGACCGCAAGTACACAAACCTGGACTAACACCATCATCTTCAGAGATGCAATCTATATTCATGAAGACCATAAAAGAGAGCAGCCCATGGCTGCTTATTTCTTCACCGCGCATGCAGTTATTCTCATCAGTTTCGACCGATTTTCCCTTGGTTATTCGCATCAGACAAACTCCATGTTCATCCGTTCATCTCTGCAATCATTCGGCGAATGTACACTAGTGTGGGCTGAACTTGAGCTTTCTCTTGCAGCGAAAGATCACTTACTCGAATTCGGAGCATTCGTCAAGGTAGGGTGGTTTAGTCGTAACTCGTAACCCACTAGAGACTTTAGTAGTAGATCAAGAGTTCAATTCATCAAGATTTCAATTCTTTCTCCTTGAAAAATGAGTGTAGGTGTTTAAGTCGTTAGAATGCCAATCTGAAAACAGAAAAGAAAAAGATCCATATATAGTTGAAAAGCTTTATATGAATTAAAGAAAAGTTCAATTATATATTAGTTGAAAGTTTTGTTTCCTTCAAAACAAAAAAAAAGGGAAGAAGGCTTTTGCTATCCTCAATCTTGCTAGAATGGTTCATAGACCCAATTGAAAATAAATAATGAGATATTAATCGGAGCTTTAGGAGTCTTGGATCTAGCCTGTTTTCAAACATACTTGTTAGTGCCCTTCTTAGGGCTAATCCAAGATGGAAAACGCATGGGACTCGCTCTCTTTTCTTCTCACTAGTGATGTAGGTTATGCTCAAGAATCTCATTTGATTGTCTCCTTATTGCACTTTTGGAAATTAACTATAAAGAATTGCATTATCCATAAATAATGGAAATAGTCAATTGGAATCACTCATGGAAACTCCATCACATTTCTGAAGTCAAAATGTATTACGTTTAAGTGAACGAGGTAAGTAAAGAAATGAAACTCAACGATGAATATGTCAAAGAGTAGATGGGTACTAAGACATGGCAATGGTTTTACTACAAAATATCAAGATCCTGTCATGAAATGAAATGGTTGAATGGAAAGAGGAGGACATGTGACTTATGTAGACCTTTCAACAAGTGGCATATATAAGATCCATCAACAATAATCAATAATTTGTGAGCAATAAGGCACGACAATGCTTGCTTATGCTAATTAACCATATGATCATGGAGAAAAGTGAAGTGATAGTCTCAAAAAACGAGTAAGACACCATATCTCCAACCAAAGTTAGTGGGATATTTTTCAAGCCACCACCCATTTTCCATAAATTTGTCCTTAAAATGAGGTATATTGAGCCATCATGATGGTCCTTAATTGTACTAATGAGGTTTGCTTCCATGGAAATTAATACTATTACTATGATTATTTTCTCATTCTCTCTTTCCTTTTTTGTTTTTTTCTTTTTGAAGGACTCTATAGTTCCAAGATTAGGAAGTGCGATATGGGTGAAGTTTGGACCCATTGAACAAAGTCCATAGAAGTACGTAGGCAACTAGAATGTGACCGACCAATTTTGGAATGGATCCAAAAAGGAACCATCCATCTTAATTTAAATTTACCTACTTTCCACTTCATTTTCAAATGGGAGAACTAAGCGAATCTTTTGCTACTTGAGTGGTACCTGGCTACTTGGGTTGTTTTATCCCAAGGGGGATCACTACCGCCAGATTTGCATGCTTTCTTTGGCTCTGATCAGGTTGGTTGCTATGACCCTAGTGTGTCCACTAGTAGTTTTTGCTTCATGCTTGGTAGCTCATGCATATCTTGGATGAGCAAGAAGCAGCCTATTGTGGCCACTTCCAGTTGTGAGGCTGAGTATAGGGAAGCTTTTGTAGCGACTGTTGAGTGTATGTGGCTCAGATGCCTTATGGATGATTTTGGTGTTGGTCAGTCTTTTGCCACCACCATCTTCATTGATAGTCAGAGCGCATTGGTAGTTGTGAGGAACCCTATGTTCCATGCTCGCTCTAAGCACATTGAGGTGCATTATCATTATGTCAGTGAGAGGTTCTCTATCGGAGAGATCAGCTTGGCATATGTGCCTATGGAGGAGAACATTGCATACCTTTTCACAAAGGCTATGCATAGGGAGAAGTTTGAAGCTTTCCACAAAGCTTTGGGCTTACTTCCTTTTGAGAATTGATTCCACATAACTTAGCACTTCCTTATACATGAAATGCTAGCTCCTTGTTCATCGCATCACTCCCAGGTGGGATTTGTTGATATATTTTGATAGTGATGTATGTAATACACTAGGACTGTCGGGGCAATTTTTTCCCTCTTTAGGAGGTTTTTTCCCTTGGCTTGTATATAAGCGTATAGCCCTAATGTGTTACTTATCTTTGTACATTCTAGTAGTAATACATTCAATATTATGTGTTGTGCTCCAAGCTTCTACTTCTTCCTTGTGTTGTTCACGTGCTTCTGTAGACGTCTAACTCCAACAGTTAAGTACATATGTTGCACACATAACAGTCTCAATCCAAAAGCTATGTGATAAAGCTTGACTTTTGATCATACACCCCACCATCTCCATGAGAGACCTGTTCTTTCTTTTAGCAACTGCATTTTGTTGAGGTGTATATGGCACTACTCACTAATGTTTTATCCCATGCTTAGCCAAAAATGCATTAAGATAAAAAGACATGTATCCCCCCCCCCCCCCCGATCAGAACAGAGGGTGCCCAATTTACATGCTTACATATTTCCAGCCATAACCAAAAACTCTTTGAAGGACATAAACACGTTGGACTTTGGTTTTAATGGATACACCCATGCATGCCTGGAAAAATCATCAATGAAAGACATGAAGTAAAGGTAGCTCCCGAAAGAAGATGTTCACATAGGACCGTATACATCACTATGAACAACATACAATTTATGTGTAGCCCAAACTGAACCATCTTTTGGGAAGGCTAAATGCTGCAATTTTCCCAAAATACAGCCTTCATAAACATGTTTACAAGGTGCCTCAAGTTTGGGCATAGAGGATGCCATTTTAGATTTTTGCAAGCATAGGAGACTAGCAAAATTCAAATGACCAAAGCATGCATGCCAAAGCTTTGCATGTGAGATAGCATGAGAATCTTGAATCGCACATGTTGAATCAATCACAAGCTTTTCATAGTTTATGAGTTTATCATGACATAAAATGCTAGAAGCAATAATAACATCACCATTTGAGAGATCATGAATTGTACATCTATGATAAAAAAATTTGACAACCAAGCCAATCTTGGCCAATGTTGAAACTGACAATAGATTTTTCTTGATCCCTAGTACATACAAAGCATCTGCCAATGTGAAAGAACTATCAAACATCTAAGTCTTTTGCAAACATATGCTGCTCATGAGAAGATGGGTCATAGCTCCATACAGTAGTAAATGCCCATTCTTCAGTCTAAGCAAGATTAGCAGACTTTATTTTAGGTGTAGAGGCCTCTGCAACAACCATTCAAACCTCTTTCTTCTTTGCCTCTTTTGCAACCAATTTTGGACAAATCTTTATGACATGATCATTTCCCCTACAATATTTGCAAAATTGTTCTAGTTTTCTATTTTCTTCTCATCTTTGTCTTCCTTCTTCTACTATGCAGCATTAGCAGATTTTTACTTACTAGTAGATGAGCTCCATTTACCTTTGCCCTTATGACTAGTTAGGAAGTCCTTAATCTGCAACATGCATAATGGACCTATTCTGCCTAGACTGATCTTCTTGCAATAAAACAGAGACAAACTCCTCAAATGTTAAGGCATTTGAATTTCCTTTCATCATCAATAGAAGGGTAGAAGCAAGACTCTAACATGAATCTAGAAGACCATTAAGAAGAGTGTGCACAAGTGAGCTATTTGGCAAGACTTCATCAACAAAAATCAACTATTCCTTCAAATCTTTGATCTTTGTCAAAAAATTGTCCATGGAATTTCCTTCATACATATTCTCACTCTACAACTATTTTTGGAGGTAAGAAACATGAGCCTCATTTTTAGCATGGTATAAGGTTACAAGTGTATCCCAAACATCCTTTGATTTCTTGCAAGAGTGAATGTGAGGGATAATGGCACGTTTGACAAACAAGGATATCAATGCATGTGTGTGTGCATCTCTTTCATCCCAATGAAGTTGCTCTATAGTAGATGAAGTAAGAACTACAACACAAACATGAATCTCAAGATCATCATCTTCAATGCGATTTGCATCACCTTCAATAACTATACTTGCAAGTGTAGTAGGATGTTTTTCAACAACTTGCACAATATTCTCGAGTCCTTTTGCTACCAATAAATGACACACCATATATGCCCACAATGGGTAATTACTACCATCCAATCTACCCTCAACAACCAACATAGGGAATACATCATTGCTTTCAGCTATGGCCAATGAATGAAAAAAATACCTTGATGAAAAAGAATGAGTGTATCTTGAAAAGTTTAACAAAACCACCTTGTCAAGCTCTCTTAAACTTATAATAGACTTTGAGGCATTAAACTAGAAAATTTAAACCTATACATATGTTTGGCACAAGAGGACAAAATTGTTGCACATGCATTGCAATAGTGTGTTTGGAGGCCAAAATGATCTCAAATCAAAATTTCGACACCACATAGTGAAGCCATTTTGAACTCTTAATCGCCTTGAGTATTGAGGAAGAGTGTTAGAACAAGTTATCCTTGATGTTAGAGCACCTCTATATCAAGAACAACTCAAAAACTCGACCAATTTTGGAAGACTAATGCCAGATTACCAATCTTTGCACTAATTGTGAAGAGGGTGATTTTTTAGAAAAGTCTGCTACACTTAATTCACTCATTGAGTGATCAAATGTGTAAATTTCAATGAAACTTTGTATGAGGTGTCACATAGTGTTTATGCACCTTTTCCAAGTTAAAAATCTCAAAAGTTTTAGTAAATTTTGAGATTTACTCCAAACAATTCACCTATGTCTAAAATTGTACTTCTGTACAATCGACTTTGACACCTACAACTTCTAATGCATAGTTCTCTTAAATTAGAACCCGTTATTCAAATGCTTTTAGCCATAGGCATCTTACCTTCCAACTTAAAGAATGAGTGTTTAGTCGCTCAAAAATTTACATTGTGGAAGGAGAACTGACCAAAACATTATCATCGAATTTGCACCTACTGTAGTCTTCTCTTCTTCACATTTACACATGTAAATGTTCCTACTCTCAATTCTCTCAGCCTGATCACAATTAGGATCTAAAAATTTGTACACAAGTCACTGAACTATAGAATAAGACTTATAAAAAAGCATTTCACAAAAGGATAAGCACAGAAGGAACATTGACCAAAATATCGGGCACAACTTTTCTTCTATTTAGGAGAACATTACATATGATTGATGAGAGTAATTCTCTTCACTTCTAAAATGTCGAATGACTCTTAAAACTTGTCTTTCATCATCCACCACACATGCCCCGACTTTCTACTTGTATATATAGGCATATATGTACAAGCTCATAACCATAACAAAGGTATAAGTGAGCTAACTACAAGTTTAGTGTACATGTATATAGAAGCCTTCATTTTTTTCTGATCATGCACTAACTTCAAACTTCATATATTGGTCTTTGCTTCATCCTTTGACTTCAAACCTTTGTCCAAATCATCAATTGTGATTTTCTCCATTTTTTTTATACCTGCCATGTCTTTGAATCTCTGTAGCTTTGGTCCATCCAAGCTTTTGGTTAGCATATCTGCAATATGATCTTTTGTTGAAGTATGTATGACTTCAGTCTCTTTATCAATCACCTTCTCTCTCAGAAAGTGATATTGAATCTCAATATGTTTAGTCCTGGCATGAAAAACAGGGTTAGTAGCTAGATACAATGAACTCATATTATCTCCATGAATAGTGGGTGTACTCTGAATAATGTCAAAACTGTTCATGAGAGTCTTGAACCATATGTCTTCCTTTGCAGCTTCAACCATGCCTTTATACTCTGCTTCTGTAGATGACAAAGCAACTTTATGTTGCTTCTTAGAACACCAAGAGATAACTTATCTCCCACATAACATAAGTACCCATAGGTTGACCTCCTATAATCAGGATTACCTGCGCAATCTATATCACTATATATCTTGATGTTTGTATATGATGTGAAACCATAATACAAACCTTCTTTGAGTGTACCCTTAATGTACCTTAGCACTCTTTGTCCTACAACCCAATGTTCTTTCCTAAGATAATGCATGAATTGAGACAACACTCCAACTGCATATAACAAATCAGGCCTAGTTAACGTAGCATAGATTAGACTACCAACCAGACTTTGATATAGATTCATGTCCTTGAATTCTTCTCCTCCATATCTACTCAATTTGTGATTAACCTCCATTGGAGCAGGTGCTACCCTGCAATCTTCCATTTTAAACTTGATCAACAAGTTCCTCAAATACCTTTCTTGAGTCACATATACTCCATGTTGAGTATATGAGGCCTCCATGCCCAAGAAATATGAAAAGTCTTCCAATTCACTAATCTTGAACTCTTTCTCCATTTTCTTCTTGAGACTTTGTATGCCCTTCTCATCTGTACCTGTAAGAATTATGTCATCAACATATATGCACATGTAAATGAACCCATCATCACTTGCTTTAACAAGCAAGCTACTATCTCCTTTAGACACTTGGAAACCAAGTTCCTTCAAGAACTTAACGAGTGTATAATTCCATGCCCTTGGGGCCTGCTTCAAACCATACAAAGCTCTCTTGAGCTTACATACATATTCTGGATACATTTTATCTTTGAACCCTTCTGGTTGCTCCATGAAAACATCGTCTGAAATGTAACCATTAAGAAAAGCATTCTTCACATCTAATTGACATATTTTCCAGCCTTTACATGCAGCAATAGCTATGAGTGTCCTTATAGTTGTCATCTTTGCCATAGGACTATAAGTCTCACCATAATATATACCACCAGATCCCATGTCTATTTTTCCATCAATGCATCATACTCTTCTTGCATAGATTTCTCCTAATTTTTCTTACCTTTTGCCTCTTCATATGTAGAAGGGTCTTCCTCTGCTTTCACCATATAAGCATAATCTTTAGTGGTCAAAAAAGAAGTATCATAATTATACCTTGTAGGTTGCCATTTGTGCCTTGTCTGATTTCTCCACTTCTTGAAGTTCCTGGTTCATCACATTCTGGATCAAACCTTGGCATTTCTTCAACTTCAACTTGTGCTTCATTGTTCTCTTCTTCATCAAATATTTGAACCTTTAATTTACCTTTTTTCTGATTCAAAGTTTCTTCATCACCTACATGAATATTAATTGTACTTGCATACCAAGTAAGAACATACAAAACCTTACTCAGAAGAGTACTTCCATCCTTAGCTTCACTGATCCAATTGACTTCAGATTGTGCTTTGTATTATCACCTATTTGAACTACATGATTAGTTACCTTATTCTCCAAATCACTCATCAAAGCTATGTTGCCACTCAGGTGATTGCTACACCCTGAGTCAATATAGAGGACTCTTTGATCTTCACTTTGTCTTTCACAAGTTGCATTCATGATTAAAGTTGAATCCTCCTTCTGATCTCAAGCATAGTTGTAGTAGGTATTATTGTAGGATTGACTTTGGAAACCTCTACCTGCATTTCTTCCAAAGTAACCTCTACTACCTCTACATCTGAAATGAGCCCATGTCGATAATGCTCCTTGCTTAAGCATCCTTATTCATCCAAACCTTCAAATCTGCAAGCTCCTCACTAGTAAGAACTTTAAACTCTAGCTTTTCTTCTTCATCTGTAATGTATCCTATCAAGTCTTTGCTCATGAGATGAGCTTCCATCCTCGTGGACCAAGCAAGATAGTTTTCTCTATCCAATTTCTCTATTTGAAGAGAATCTCCCATCTTTTCTTCACCTATGTATTAAATTCTTCAAGCTTTGTGAGGAATAAGTGTACTTTTACTTTGAATGTAATTCCTTTTGATATTATTGATAGCTTCAGGCCTCCTTCTCTAGCTTTCACTTCAAAATTTCACCTTTTGAATCTTCCAAGGTTGATTTCTATATAACTGCAATAGTTGAGGTCCTCCTTTCTTCAATTTTGATAACTCTTGCTCTGATACCACTGATGGAGAGTGTTAATCTCCAAAAGAAAAAGTTATCCTTGATGTTAGATCACCTCTATATCAAGAACAACTCAAAACCTCAACCAATTTTGGAAGAGTAATGCCTAATTACCAATCTTTGCACTAATTGTGAAGAGAGTGATTTTTCAAAAAAGTTTGCTTCACTTAATTCAATCATTGAGTGATCAAATGTGCAAATTTTTCAATGAATCTTTGTATGAGGTGTTCCTAGTGTTTGCAAACCTTCTACAAGTTAAAAAATCTCAAAAGTTTTTGTAAATCTTGAGATTCACTCCAAACAATTCACCTATGTCTAAAACTATACTTTTGTACAGTCGACTTTGACACTTGCAACTTCTAATGCATAGTTCTCTTAAACTAGAACCCATTTATTCAAATGCTTTTAGCCATAGGTATCTTACCTTTCAACTTAAAGAATGGGTGCTTGTTTGCTCAAAATCTTACGTTGTGGAAGGAGAACTGACCAAAACATTATCATTGAATTTGCACCTGCTTCAGTCTTCTCTTCTTCACATTTACACATGTAAATGTTCCTACTCTCAATTATCTCAGAACGATCACAATTAGGAGCTAAAAATTTGTACAGAGGTCACTCAAGTATAGACTTAGACTTCTACAAAAGCATTTCACAAAAGGACAAGCAGAGAAGGAGCACTAAGCAAAATATTGGGTGCAACTTTTCTTCTATTCAGGAAAACATTACATCTGATTGATGAGAGTTATTCTCTTTACTTCTTAAGTGTCTAATGACTCTTACAACTAGTCTTTCATCATCTCTCATACATTGCCCAACTTTCTACTTGTATATATAGTCATATATGTACGAGCTCCTAACAATAACAAAGGTATAAGTGAGCTAACTACAAGTTTGGTGTACGTGTATATACAAGCCTTCATTTTCTGATCATGCACTAACTTCAAACTTCATATATTGGTCTTTGCTTCATCATTTGACTTCAAACCTTTGTCCAAATCACCAATAGATGGTCGTCTACTCCAACAAGTATGCTCACCAATTTTCATGCGAATCTGAGACTATGATTGGAGGCTTGTTGACTACATCTTAGATGAAGCAACAACTTGCTTTGTTAGCAATTGTTGGAGTTTGAGGTCTATGGAAGAAGCCAAACAACAAAAGAAAGAAGAAGAAGCTTGGAGAAAAAAAACACTAAGTAAATTACCAAGTGAATGTACAAAGATAAGTAACATATTTGACTTAAAGGCATATATACAAGACGGGGATAAAAACCTCCAAGAGGGAAAAAAGTGCTCTAGTGATTGTAAGTGTGTTCACACACATCACTACCAAACTATATCAACAATGAGGAGGGACACAATGAAGCCAAACACCAATGAGGTTCTTCAAATAAATTTGGTCCAGAATAATAGAAAATTTTTGACTATGCAAGGCAAGCTTTTTTCAAGTAGTAGACTGGAAGTGTGCAAGGGGAATTTAGTAGCCAAAAAGGACATCATTTCCTCATAACAGATGAGAATACCAGCTAAAGAATTATAATCTTCAGTGACTTATAAAACCTCCACATTGTGGAATGAATAATTGATCCCTATTGGAGGTTCACCATGATCCAAATGGGATGAAAAATAAGCTATAATATGCAAATATTAAGGAATGAATAACATCATAACCAAATTATTATAGAAATAGGACCCACGATCACCAAATTCTGTTGCTTCACCAAATAAAGCAAGGCTTAATAGTCCACATGGAAGGTAAAAGGGTGACCTAATGAATAATGCTAAATTTTTTTGATAGAGTGGATGAGGGCTAGGCATTCACATTCAGTCACTAAATAATTCAGATCAACATTAGTAAGACATCGGCTTGCATAGTAAATAGAACAGAACCAAGAATGACCTTCCTTCTACGCCAAAATAGAGCCAATAGCAATGTCTAAAGCATCAATGAAAATGTGGAAGGGATGACTCCAATCCTATGCTTGAAGTATGGGTGCTTTTATAAGAAGAAGTAAGTCATTGGAAGGCAAGATCACACTCCATAGTCCACTGAAATTCAACTGAGTTAACATGTGCCAGACCATTAAGAGGCATGGAAATGTGAGCCAGATGACATAGATGATGGCCATGCCAATGAATTTTTCCTAAACTTTGAAGAACTACCTTGGGGGATTGCGGAGGAGCTTCCAAAACCACCTTCACTTTGTCCGAGTCTTTAGTAATATCATCCTAAGAAATAACATGCCTTAGCAGCTTTTTGCATTTGAGCCAAAAGATTGATTTAGATGGGTTTAGACATAGGTGAACCTTTCAACACTGAGCAAAGCAAAGATGTAAATGTTGCAAATGATCCATTTGGTTTCCTGACATAGAAAACTCATCGAGAAATACTTGCATAAAACTTGTCAAATAAGGGGGAAAATTTTTATGCATACAACATTGCAAGGTGCTAGGACCATTTCAAAGTCCAAATCACATAACTGTGCAAGCAAAACTCTCCAATTTGTAATGAAAGAAATTTTAGGAACATCAGATTCAACCGTGCTAACTTGATTGTAACCACTAAATCCATCTAGAAAAGAATACATCTCCCTTCCAACCACTTCATCTATCATAGGATCCAAAAAGGTTAAAGGAAAAGGATATGATATTGACATAGATAGGCAACTGCTTATTATTCTTAGAAACATTGACAATAGGAGAAACCCATTATGGATCCTCATTAGCAATAATTAGTCCTC
This sequence comes from Ceratopteris richardii, assembly GCA_020310875.1. NCBI lineage: Eukaryota > Viridiplantae > Streptophyta > Polypodiopsida > Polypodiales > Pteridaceae > Ceratopteris > Ceratopteris richardii. The sequence continues at coordinate 125,358 of MU260451.1, forward strand.
TATGTAGCAACCGATCTAATGCTTCCTTAACTTGTTTAGCAAAATTTAGATTCATGTGATAATGCTGCTGAATGACAAGTGAAGCATCCAATTTTAATTGAATCTTGTGTTGGCAAATGTAGGGATCTAAACCTTGCATCTTAGAACAATCCCATGCAAAGAAGTCTTTAAAACCTATCAAGGGGGAGATTAGCTAAGTCCAAAATGAAAAAGTTAATTCATCATAAATCTTGACCATCTAAGGTTTATGTGTAGTTCCTAAATCAACCATCTTAATTTGATCTTCTTTAACATGCACACTAGTAGATTCTAGAGAATCATCTACTGGAAGTCTAAGATCACAAGTAAAGCCAATTGAAGGTAATTCTAGTTGGACTACAGTTGACATCGGAGCATATTGATCTCATACTAAAGGGATGTCCATCATGCCTATTGACCATAAATCTTTCTCGGCTTCCAAGAATCAAGCGTCCTCATCATTGTCCAAACCTTCCACCATATGCAGAGGCTATGCCAACATTGGGTTTTGGTCCTTATGGTAGATTTGCTTATCATTTAAGATGACATAATATTTCTTATGACCTTTATGAAAAGTGATAGCTTGAGGACCCCAATCTTGTTGAACTTTAACATGTCATAACTACGGAAGACCCAAAATTAGATTATAACCTGCCTTCTATCCTAATAACTCAATGATTGTAAAATTAATATGGATTGTAGCATCTTGAATTCGAATAGGTATATCTTTAAGGAGGCCTTCTGGTTGGATGGACGATTGATCTGCCATATGAATATAAAAGGGGGTTGGTTGTAAATCCGTCCAACCCAACTATCGACATACTGCTAAAGTTGCAATGTTGACTCTAGATCCCCCATCAACTAATACTCATGGAATGGGTTTGTTCTTATAAAAAATAGTAATCAAAGGAACAACATAATCAGGTGACTGTAAAGGTGAGGTAGGGTTTTGACATGAAGATAACATCAATGTTGAAAAGTGTGTTACATTTAAAGCAAAATATGATGGTAACTAATTATCCCACCCGAACCTTGAGTGTACACTTCGTGTTTCTTAGACTACGACTGGTTTGGATATTCAATTCTATAATTTCTTTATTTTTGTAAGATTTTAGGATTACCTAGAAACCTCAATTGCTTATTTGTAACCATTGTAAGGGAAATGACGAGACATCTTGAGGGAGAAGAGAGAGAACTGCGGAGAGTTTTACATATAGACAGAGAAACATAAATTACTTTGCAAATTGTAAATCTTTTCTGTTATGTACTATAGGATCTTGCACTATAATTGATAAGTATTTTTCCTCCTTGTATGATCATTTCTCTTGTATGTCTCATTCTAAGTATTTCTTGATGTTGTTTGTGTTTAAAATGTGAAGTAGGGAATAGAGACACATTGAAAGCATTTTGAATACTCCCCATTCCCCAAACCTTTCCTTTGTTGTGTTAGTAAACTAATCAAACATTTGGGGACCATGCTAGGATGGGGTATTTGATAAAAAATACCGAGTAATGAGGTTTTGTACACACTAATTACAATCAGGATGGGATTGAAGGTTACACATTGTCACGGAGAAGGAACATGCCAAAACGGTCACGTAAGACATTTTCAAAATATTAGTAACAACAGACGATATTTATAGTGGCAAAATTGTCTACCTCAAAATATGGAGAGTTTGGGAAGTGGAGTTTCTTGAAGTGACCATATATATGAAAAATTGCAAGCTTTGGTCAATAAACGGGTGTTACAGTATCCATTAGTGACACAAATGCTCAAGGTGAATGTGGCTTTTGAAGTAGTGAAGTTGCAAGCAGAAAGTGTAGAAGGGCAGGCGGTAAGCCAAGGAGGATTCAGATAGGGAAAAGGATAGAAAATCATGGGATTCAAGTGTGGTGCTAGTCCTTTTGGATTTTTTTTGGATGGAGCAGTTCCATGAAAAGAAGATGATGCTACAAAGGGAGGTTGGTGTCATGGTTGAGAAAAATTCCCAAGTAGACATTAAACTTGAAGAAACCAAATGATCATGGATACCCATTGATGAAGAGTGGAGGTATTGGCAAGCTCCAATCAAAATGGCAGTACCTAGTCATCAAGTGAGTGGAATGTAGTTCAACAAGTTCAGTGGAAGAATAGACGATGATCCTGATGTCCACATTCAACTTTTTAATACATAGTATGATGATGCTAGGAAATGTCAAGTATTCCAAGCTACTCTTGGTGGTGAACCCATTCATTGGTTAACTCAATTCACTCCAAAGCCATTTTACAACATATGATGCTTTAAAAAGAGCATTTTTATGACAATTTTAGAAGGCTAAAACCACAAGTCAGTTATTTTTTACATTACAATATATGGTAGAGTAGGCAACTCAAACAGATGTAGATTATGCTTCACTTTTTGGAGCACCTTACATCAGATACTAGAGGATGAGCGAGCTCCAGAAGATGTGGTGCGAGGAGACATTGCTTTCTTGAGCTAAGGAGACATCTGTTAGCTCAAAAGACATGTATGATACTTTGCTGCCTCTTTTTATAGGTGGACAGTCTAGTGTTGGTCCTAATGAGGCAACTTCTCAGTCTTTGCAGATTTTATGTGATTATGCAGATCATTCCATTTCTGATGTAGATTTACATGATGCACTTGTTGATGAGAGAGCTGATATTGAACAGGCAAAAACTATGCCAAAAAGGCTGGTGCAGACTTTGCGTGACAACAAATTAGATGCACCTCTATCATATCGTACTTGTTCAGGCTCTCATAGTGCGTCTTTTGCATCAGATTGTTATGTTATGGCTGCATCTAATCTCTATGATGAGAATGAGCGTGTTTCATTTGATGAAGCACAAAATTCAGAAAATTGGATGGCTGCTATGCAATCTGAATATGATGCTATAATGAAGAATGGTACTTGGTCTTTATGTGACTTGCCTCCTAGCAAGAAGGCCATTGGTACTAAGTGGGTATACAGGCTGAAGCATAAGCCTGATGGGACAGTTGACAGGTATAAGGCTAGGCTTGTTGCAAAGGGTTATGTGCAGGAAAAAGGCATTGACTTTGATGAAACCTTTGCTCCTACTTGTCGTATGACTACGGTTCGTAGTGTATGTGCACTTGTAGCCCATCATGGTTGGAATGTTCATTAGTTGGACATTAAAACAACATTTCTGAATGGAGACTTGCATGAAGACGTGTATGTTTTTCAGCCCTGTGGCTTTGTGCAGAAAGGGCATGAAAACTAGGTGTGTAGGTTAAAGAAGGGATTATATGTTTAAAGCAAGCACCATGTGCTTGTAATGAGAAGATACATGCCTATCTAATTGCACATGGTTTTGAGAACAGTCCAACTGAAATCACCTTATATGTTAAGCGTGCTAATGATGTACTTCTGATCATTGTGGTTTATGTTGATGACATGTTGCTCACTAGTCCTCATGAGAGGCATATTGTTGATTTTAAGGCTGATTTGCATGTCTCATTTGAGATGTCTGATTTGGGGCATTTGCATCACTATTTGGGCATTGAACTTATGCACGTTGATGGTGGAATGGATTTGTATCAAACGAAATACATTGACACGTTAGTGGAGCATTTTGGCCTTGATGACTGTAAACCTATTACCACTCCTGTGGAGACAGGTTTACGATTGAGTCTTCATGATGCTGGAGATGCATTTGATGTTGTTCTCTATCAACAGGCTATTTGATGCCTGATTTACTTATGCATTACTTGGCCAGATATTCAGTTTGGTCTCTCACAGATGAGCAGGTTTATGCATTGCCCAAGTCTCAAGCATTGGAAGGTGGTTAAGCACATCTTTCGCTACTTGAGTGGTACTCGGCTACTTGGGTTGTTTTATCCCAAGGGGGGATCACTACTACCAGATTTGCATTCTTTTTTTGACTCTGATTGGGTTGGTTGCTATGACACTCATGTGTCCACTAGTGGCTTTTGCTTCATGCTTGGTGGCTCATGTATATCTTGGTTGAGCAAGAAGCAGCATACTGTGGCCACTTCCACCACTGAGGCTGAGTATAGGGTAGCTTTCACAGTGACTATTGAGTGTGTGTGGCTTAGATGTTGTTGTATAAATCATGGGTTAGACCCTCCAAAAAGGAACCTATGTTTCTTGGATTGAACCTTTGAGGTTTTATTTCATAGAAGTCTCAATTGAAGGGTTTGTTAGCTTAGGAATAATTAACCTAAGGGAATAAAACCTTAGTCTTGGGAGAAGCTAATCCCAAGAGACACCTGGACTTGTATGTGAAAGAAAGACTTCAATTGAAATAGAAGCCATGTGATTCTCTTTGGAAAGTATCCACATGAAGGACACTTGGAAGGACACATGGCCAAAATTTAAGACATGCAACTCTTGGACCTTTAGTATATATATGGGTGGAGTTGGATGGGTGGATACATACTCACTCACTCTGTGGTGGATGCTATACTCTAGGAAGAAGTTTTCACAACAGTGGTAATCAAAGCCAAGTTCTTTTTCAAGTACTTGTAGTATTTCTTGATTCTTGTGCAGACTATTCTCTTGAAGATATGGTAAATTTCATCTACGACTGCATTCTTTTTTTTTCCATTCTTTTTCGATTATGTCTACCCTGGGGAATGCCGCCTGTGTTTTGCTTTAATGGTGGTACTCACCGAAGCTCCAAGTGAGTAAAGAACCTCCAGTCAACGGATGGTTAAAGAAGTACAATAGGAAGATGTCAGTCCCCATGTGCAGATTAATGCAAAAGGACGCCCGTCGCCATCGAATCCAAAGTCTGCGCCCAATTAATTGAAGCTTGCTTCGATTAGAGCATTCAAACGGACGTCGATGAAGTCACAAAAGGTGACCAGAGCATTTATGAGCTTTCTTGCCTCTCTCTCTAGATGATGTCTAGCTACATGTGTGCTATTGTGTTCTCAGAGAGAGAATGAAAAAGGAATGTTAATTCCTGCATCTGAGCACTGCTACCGAATCCTTGCAGTCTTAGAGCTTAAAGTACAAGCATTAAAGAAGGACCCCCCCCAGCTAATCGACGGCCAGAGAGATTCCCTAGCCAATCGGCGACGTGAGAAGGAGCATCCTCTCAATAAAGTAACGGCCTAAATCCTGAGAAAATTCCTCTGCCGACGGACGACCGACTGCTGTCAAGAAAGGACAATTCCTTCACATGCACCATAGCTTAGAAGGGAATCCGAGTTTACTGTCTTTCTCATCACACAGCTGTGAAGTAGAAGACATTTCTGAAGTCGACTTAAAATCGAATTTTTTATGGTGAAACTCTGAAGTTTATTTTGCTGCACACATGGAAAAATAAATACCCTCCCTCAACAGAGGCCATCTGATGATCGACATTCGAGGAGTTTCAACAAAAGCCACAAGTTTCATCGATTGAATCTCCAAAGAAGATCACGCGATTTGAAGTTTCAGTGAATCGTCCAAGGCAGCCCAAGCCGACCTACAACTAGAAGTTGATATCAAAGAAAAAATCAGGGAAGTACTGGATTTAATTTTCATTTTCTTTCCTTTCAGTATTAGAAACGACATCTTCTTATTTCTAGTTGATTCCAAAGTATTCATTGAATTATGGGGGATTCCTACGCAAGTAACATGTTATTAGAAATACCTAGGCAGGAAGAGGATTATGCACAACAGGAAAGGGGTAGACAGTTAGATTACACTCCAGGTCTTCCAGAGATAGGCCACGAAGAAAGGCAAGAAATAAACATTTATAAAGAGTTGAATGGATTGGATGAAAAAATGAAGGATATCCAAGCGGATATGTTCATTGTCAAAGAAATCCAAAACGAGATGGGTACCCTTCGTACTTCAATTAATGAAGTTAAAGGGAAGATGGAACAAATTCTTGATACGATTTGTCCATCTTTACCCTTACGTGCCCAAATGGGTTCTTTGTCCATTCGACCAAGGAACCCATCATCTAGTAAAGGAACTGACGCCCCTTTACCTTTGCATAGTAATGTATCTTTAAAAAATAAGGATAATGAAGTAAATCCTCCTCATACTGCCATTAAGTCTAGAAGCCTGTCTTTTGCAAAAGACTTAAAACTACCTAAATTTCCAGGGGAAGATAAAGACCGAAACAAAGATGCATCTTAACATTTTTAGAAAAATGGCAAGACTTGCATCAGTTAAAAAACACCCCTAAAGCTTATCAATTTGAAGAATTCTTCAAAAAAGAATTCTTACCAAAAAATGAGGATGAGCGAAACTAGGAAGAATGGGACAAAGTCCTGTAGAGAGAACGTCCCCTTTCTCTATATATTTCTCATTATCAAGAAATAGTACTTAAATTGCAAAACCTAGATGACTTTCATAAGGTAAGAGGTTTCATCCGTGGTCTCGACAAGAAAGTCAAACATGAAGTGAAAAGAAGTGCTCCAAAAAGTTTAGAAGATGCTATTAAGTTAGCGAAGATCTATGAAGATCATGCTAAAACTGGAACACAACCACTTCATCTTGTCGAAGACAATAAAAAATTTACACTAGGTAAAAGAAAGCTAGGCACATTAAAAAAAGATGACTTTAAAACCCCTAGACCTTCACGACCTAGGCTAGACCCTGAGGTTTGGGAAAAAGCAAAAAATGAGAATCTTTGCTTTAAGTGCCTTAACCCAGGACATCTTAGTAAGAATTGCATGACTAGGGGACAACAAAAAGCCACCCATGAGATAAGAGGGAAAGAAAAGACAGGAATACACTTAGTCCAAACATTGAATCTCGAAAATAGTAAAGTTTGGAAAAAAGTGGAAGTCCTTCACGAAGACTACAAGCATCAGTGTTGTTTGTCTGACTCAATGTGGGTCCAAAATCAGTTTGGACCTCATGACTTGGTCAGACTTCATGCTTGTATAAGTGGTGAAAAGGCCAGAGTCATGATAGACGACTCGGCCACCTACAATTTCCTAAACTACTCGCTGGTGAAGAGATTAAAGTTGCCCCAGCAAAAGTCACCTCATCAGTATGTTGTGTCTATGATGCAGGGTCAAGACAAGAAAGTCTGGGATACTATGATTTGTAACCTCGAAATAGAATTTCAAGGTTATAAAGATAAATTAGACTTCCAGATCATGCACATGGAAAGAACTGATGTGGTTTTGGGTAGAGAATGGCTTTGGGGTTTGGGAAAAACACTTAAAAGAAGCTATCAGCTGAATACTTTGGAATTTGAGAGAAATGGAATCTGTTATCTAATTCAAGGAGAGCATGATGTGCCTAGTACTCCTTTGATTTCTAGCATGGAGTTGAAAAAACTTGTAAATACCCAAAAAGCGAAAGTTTTCATGATACTTCAAACTGATGTAAATAATATACATAATATGAATCGAGTTTCTTATATCTTGTCTCCCTTATCTGAACATGAAAGATTTAAATTTAAGTGTTTAATAAATAATTATCGGGATGTTTTTCCAAAAGAACTTCCCCATGGCTTACCTCCTTCTCGTGGGCAAGTCGACCATGCGATAGACTTGCTCCCAGGAACTAAGCCTATATGTAAATCCCCTTATATACTCCCTTTTTCCGAGCAGGCTGAAGTAGAAAAGCAGGTAAATGAATACCTAGTTAAGGGATTCATTCAGCCGAGTCTTTCACCCTGGGCAACACCCATTCTTTTAGTCAAGATAAAAGATGGATCAATGAGACTATGCATTGACTATCGAGCCTTGAATAAAGTTACGATCAAGAATAAATATCCAATGCCCCAAATTGATTATTTATTTGATCAATTAAAAGGAGCTAAGATATTTTCAAAACTTGATCTCCGTCAAGGATATCATCAAATTAGAATTAAATCTGAAGATGTTCCTAAAACACCTTTCAAAACTAAATACGTGCATTTTGAGTTTTTAGTCATGCCTTTTGGACTAACAAATGCCCCAACCACGTTCATGACACTAATGAACACTATATTAAGCCCTTATTTGGGAAAATTTGTAGTTGATTTTCTTGATGATATTCTTGTCTATAGTCAAGATGCAGCCTCTCATCTAGAACATTTGGAAAAAGTTTTCCAAGTTCTAAGAGAAAATAAATTATTGGGAAAAGAAGATAAATGTGAATTCTTTTCAACAAAAATCAGATATCTTGGACACATTATATCTGAAGAAGGGATTCAAGTAGATCCTGATAAGGTCCAAGTTATTCTTAACTGGCATCACCCTAAAACTATTATAGAACTTCAAGGTTTTTTAGGGTTAGCAGGATACTATAGAAAATTTGTACCTAACTTTGCAAAAATCTCAACCCTTTATTTGAAAAATTAAAGGGTAAACCCAAAAGCCTCAATTGGGAGAAGGAACACGTTGAAAGCGTGGAAAGACTTAAAAAAACCTTAGCTTCACCTCAGGTTCTACAGATAGTAGATCCAAATGAACCCTTTGTAGTTGAAACAGATGCTAGTGATCTAACAATAGGAGCTGTTTTGAGTCAAAATGGTCGACCAATTGCTTTTGAAAGCCAAAAGCTAAATTCAGCTCAAAGAAATTATTCTACCTATGAAAAAGAGCTTTATGCAATTGTGCATGCTCTGAAAAAATGGAGACATTACTTGTTTGGCGAGATAACTATAGTTTTTGATCAAGCAAGTCCTAAATGGTTTGCAAACCAATCCGAATTATCGGGTAGAAAAGCTAGATGGGCCGAATTACTCCAAGAATTTGATTATGAACTCAGATATAGAAAGGGAAAATTTAATATTGTGGCAGATGCATTAAGTAGGATGCCCATGTTAAATTCTTTGAGTTTCATACAAATTTCTAATGAGTTAGTAACACTCATGAAGGGCAAGTATCAAGAGGATACTGGTTTTAATGAAGCCTGGAAAAAGGTTTCTACTCCAAATACAAACTTATCAAATGAAGATAAGTTTAAACATTACAGTATTTAAGATGAATATCTGTTATACAAAGGAAAGATCTGTGTCCCTTGTAATTCCGAACTTAGAAAAAAAGTTTTGTTTGAATGTCATGATGCCCCAAGTGCAGGACATCCTGGAATCAACAAAACTTATGAATTAGTAAAAAGGCAATTTTACTGGCCTAGTATACATAAAGATTTACATAATTATGTACTTAGATGCACCAAGTGCAAAGTTAACAAAGCTGAAAAGCTTAAGATAGGGGGTTTGTTGGATCCCTTAGAAATTCCAAATGGAAAATGGGAAAGTATTTCCATGGATTTCATTACAGGCTTGCCACGTACCCCTAAAGGTCATGATGTTGTTTGGGTCATAGCTGATGGATTGGCCAAATGGCTCGTTTCATACCTACTCGAACTACAGTAAACAATCCAAAATTAGCTAAAATATTCATAGAACAACTGTATAGACTCTACCTCCAGACATAGTGTCTGATAGAGATGGAAAATTCACTAGTCATTTCTGGAGAGCTGTATTCAGTAGATTAGAAACTAAGCTAAACTTGAGTACTGCCAAACACCCTCAAAGGGATGGTCAGACTGAAAGATTCAATCGAATACTTGAAGATATGTTACGAGCATACATATCTTCTACCCAAGCTAACTCGGAAGACTATTTACCGATATTAGAATTCGCTTACAATAGTGCAAAGCATTATGCAATGGAATGTAGCCCTTTTATGTTAATGTATGGGTTTCAAACAAGAGCACCTTATGCAGTTGGACTTCAAAACGAAAAAGTCCAAGCGACAAAAGATTTATTGGAAGATATGAACTTTAAGCTAAAACTAGCCAAGGAAAAATTGAGGAAAGCCTAGGATAGAGCTAAATCTTTTAGCGACCCTAAAAGGCAAGATATTTCCTTTCAGGTTGGTGAATTAGTATATTAAAGTTCGTGAGAAATCTGAAACATTAAAAATAGGACCTTGCCCTAAACTCTCTCCAAGATTTTGTGCCCCTTTTAAGGTTCTTAAAAGAATAGGGACTTGGCTTACGAGTTAGAACTCTGAGAAGATTGTTTAGTTCATCTAGTATTCCATGTAAGTCGACTAAAAAGAAAAATGGCTGAACAAGACAATCTTGTATCTTCAGATACAATCATTCAACCAATCTCCCTTCTTAACATCCCTCATGAACCTGAAAGAATACTACACACTCGAGATAAAAAAACAAGAAATCATCTAAATAAAGAGTGCCTAGTTAAATGGAGGGATGGAACTGAAGAAAGTGCTACTTGGGAACGAGTAAGTTCCATAAACAAAAGATTTCCCTTGTTTTTAACTTCTGGATAAAAACGAGGAAAATATTTTTTGAGAGTGAGTCCATGATCAAACGAAATGAATCATGGTGCACGGGGGAATACTCCACATAATATACCAAAGCACATTTTCGAGGATGAAAATGTTAAAGGGGGGAAGAATGTTGTATAAATCATGGGTTAGACCCTCCAAAAAGGAACCTATGTTTCTTGGATTTAACCCTTGAGGTTTTATTTCATAGAAGTATCAATCAAAGGGTTTCTTACCTTAGGAATAATTAATCTAAGGGAATAAAACCTTAGTCTTGGGAGAAGCTTCTCCCAAGAGACACCTGGACTTGTACGTGAAAGAAAGACTTCAATTGAAATAGAAGCCATGTGATTCTCTTTGGAAAGTATCCACATGGAGGACACTTGGAAGGATACATGGCTAAAAATTAAGACATGCAACTCTTGGACCTTTGGTATATATATGGGTGGAGTTGGATGGGTGGATACATACTCACTCACTCTCTGGTGGATGCTATACTCTAGGAAGAAGTTTTCACAACAGACGCCTTATGGCTGATTTGGGTGTTGGTCAGTCTTCTGCCACCACCATCTTCACTGACATTCACAGCGCATTGGCAGTTGCGAGGAACCCTATGTTCCATGCTCGCACTAAGCACATTGAGGTCCACTAAAGCGCTGCAGTCTATCACTCCATATGAGGCTTTGCATGATCGCAAGCCATCTGTTGCCCATCCGCGTGTTTTTGGTTGTCTGGCATATGCATTAGTGCCTGAACAATATCGCAAAAAATTGGATGATAAAGCAGTAAAATGTATTTTTGTTGGGTATAGTTCTGAAGCTAAAGGCTATCGCCTATATCATCCACAAAATAAACGCATTCTGGTTAGCCGTGATGTTGTTTTTGTGGAAGATGCTATTCAGCCATTGCTTTCATGTACTAAGGAGGCATCTGTTAGCTCAAAAGACATGTATGATACTTTGCTGCCTCTTTTTACAGGTGGATAGTCTAGTGTTGGTCCTAATGAGGCAACTTCTCAACCTTTGCAGGTTTAATGTGATTATGCAGATCGTTCCATTTCTGATGTAGATTTACATGATGCACTTGTTGATGAGAGAGCTGATATTGAGCAGGCAAAAACTATGCCAAAATGGCTGGTGAAGACTTTGTGTGACAATAAATTAGATGCACCTCTATCATATCGTACTTGTTCAAGCTCTCATAGTGCGTCTTTTGCATCAGATTGTTATGCTATGGCTTCATCTAATCTCTGTGATGAGAATGAGCGTGTTTCATTTGATGAAACACAAAATTCACAAAATTGGAGGTTGCTATGCAATTTGAATATGATGCCATAATGAAGAATGGTACTTGGTCTTTATGTGACTTGCCTTGTGGCAAGAAGGCCATTGGTACCAAGTGGGTATACAAGGTGAAGCGTAAGCTTGATGGTACAGTTGATAGGTATAAGGCTAGGCTTGTTGCAAAGGGTTATGCGCAGGAAAAAGGCATTGATTTTGATGAAACCTTTGCTCCTACTTGTTGTATGACTATGGTTTGTAGCATCTGTGCACTTGCAGCCCATCATGGTTGGAATGTTCATCACTTGGTCATTAAAACAACATTTCTGAATGGCGACTTGCATGAAGACGTGTATGTTTTTCAGCCCCGTGGCTTTGTGCAGAAAGGGCATGAAAACTAGGTGTGTAGGTTAAAGAAGGCATTATATGTTTAAAGCAAGCATCACGTGCTTGGAATGAGAAGATACATGCCTATCTGATTGCACATGGTTTTGAGAACAATCAAACTGAAAGCACCTTATATGTTAAGCGTGCTAATGATGTACTTTTGATCATTGTGGTTTATGTTGATGACATGCTGCTCATTGGTCCTTATGAGAGGCATATTTCTGATTTTAAGGCTGATTTGCATGCCTCATTTGAGATGTCTGATTTGGGGCATTTGCATCACTATTTGGGCATTTAGTTTATGCACGTTGATGGTGGAATGGCTTTGTGTCAAACGAAATACATTGACACATTATTGTAGCATTTTGGCCTTGAAGACTGTAAACCTATTGCCACTCCTATGGAGACATGTTTACGAATGAGTCTTCATGATGATGGAGATACATTTGATGTTGTTCTCTATCAGTAGGCTATTGGATGCCTGATTTACTTATGCATTACTTGGCGAGATATTCAGTTTGGTGTCTCAGAGATGAGAAGGTTTATGCATTGCCCAGGTCTCAAGCATTGGCAAGCGGCTAAGCGCATCTTTCGTGACTTGAGTGGTACTCGACTACTTGGGTTGTTTTATCCCAAGGGGGGATCACTACCACCATATTTGCATGGTTTTTTTTACTTTGATTGGGCTGGTTGCTATGATACTAGTGTGTCCACTAGTGGCTTTTGCTTCATGCTTGGTAGCTCATGTATATCTTGGTTGAGCAAGAAGCAACCTACTATGGCCACTTCCAGTTGTGAGGTTGAGTATAGGGTAGCTTTCACAGCGACTATTGAGTGTGTGTGGCTTAGATGCCTTATGGGGGATTTGGGTGTTGGTCAGTCTTTTGTCACCACCATCTTCACTGATAGTCAGAGCGCATTGGCAGTTGTGAGGAACCCTATGTTCCATGCTCGCACTAAGCACATTGAGGTGCATTATCATTATGTCAGGGAGAGGTTCTACTGGGGAGATCAGCTTGGCATATGTGCCCACATAGGAGAACATTGCAGACCTTTTCGTGAAGGCTTTGCCTAGGGAGAAGTTTGAAGCTTTCCACAAAGTTTGAAGCTTTCCACATAGCTTGGCACTTCCTTATACATGAGTGCCAGCTACTTGTTCACCGCATCACTTCCAGGGGGGATTTGTTGATATATTTAGGTAGTGATGTGTGTGAACACTCTAGGACCGCCGGGGCACTTTTTTCCCTCTTTAGGAGGTCTTTTTCCCCTAGCTTGTATATACACCTATTGCTCTAATGGGCTACTTATCTTTGTACATTCTCTAGTAATACATTCAGTATTGTGTGTTGTGCTCCAAGCTTCTTCTTCTTCTTCCGTGTGTTGTTTGCGTGCTTCCACAGTTGTCTAACTCCAACAATTTGTGCTCTCAACTAGTCCATTTGTCCAAGCGTAGTAGGGAGTATTAAATTTATACAGAATATCATATTGTTCCATCGAGGAAGCAATCAATTGATTACTAGAATGAGTACCCTATCAAAAACAATTTTCAAGAAAATACCAAATCGAGGGAATAATTTTTGAGATAGTAATTTCGTGAACACTATAAAAATAGATTATTTAAGAGCCAAGATTTAAGCCTATAACAATTGATTACTAGAATGAGTACCCTATCAAAAACAATTTTCAAGAAAATACCAAATCGAGGGAATAATTTTTGAGATAGTAATTTCGTGAACACTACAACAATAGATTATTTAAGAGCCAAGATTTAAGCCTATATAGTAGCATAATCGATACATGTTAAAATGTAGTGACGATTAGTAGAGACTACTAGTAGGGAAATTGGAATAATAAAATATAATCCCTATTTTTGAAAGGGATCTAATGATATGATAGGTTGCATAAGGAAACGATTAATCAGAACAAGTTATCTTATCGATTGACATGGATTACATGTATGGACATAGTTCTCGCAATCCTTGTGTAAAGTGGGCCACCACAAACTAGATTGTAAGACTTTATGTAGGGGTAAGTCTCTAGATAAATGACCACCTATCGGATAGATATGTGCCATATGTAAAATGGATGTGATTCATGAGATGGTACACATTGCAACCAAGCATTGGAAATATCCTTGTAGAATAATTATCCCATAATAACTGTAAACCTTCGATTATATTAAGAATGTTTATTAGAGACAACATAGATAAGGATTCAAGAGGAATGCCAATGCTAAGAAAAAAATAGAGTTTCATAATACAATCCGCCTTAATCCCATCGAGCATATGGTTCATCTATATTGGTCATAAATAGGGCATCACTAGGGAAAGAGTCATCAACACTAGTAGAATCTCCACCAAAATCGAGATGGGATAGGAAATCAACGATGGCATGAGAAGAATCGGGTGATCTATGGATAACATCATAATCAAATTCTTGCAATAGTAGTACCCATCAAGTTTGTTAGCCTACTTAATTTGGTTGTTTAACCAAATACATTGAAGCCCAAAGATCCACATTTGCGGCCAAGGACATAGTGCCAAAATTTCTTTATCATGTAAATGAGGCCTAAAAATTCTCTTTAAGCGACCAAATAATTACATTCTATAGGGGATAAATGATAGCTAGCGTAATACGTAGGGTGATAACATTATTTAATTGTTTCATTAACACACTACCAATAATGATATCTAAAGCATCAACAAAAGCATGAAAGGGATTTGATTATTCGAGAGCTTGGAAGATATGGGAATGAGTCAAAAGCATTTCTATCCTGCTAAATGCAATGTGAAATTTTTCAATCCATAAGAATTCATGGGGGGGGGGGGTACCATAGCCAATTTATTTATGGGAATAACTAGATGAGTGAGCAAACATAATACCAATCATGCCACTTGATTTGGCCTAAAAAGCATAAAACTTCTTTTGGATTAGTTGGAGGAGGAGCATCTAGCATGACTTTAAATTCATCCATCCCGAGATATAATATATCCTAATAATTTCTTACATGAAACTTTAAAATAGTAATTAGGGTGGATTCATGTAGAGTCATGTTCTCTCAATTTACTAAAACATAATCCAAGGGTGACCCAAGTGCTAAGATAGTAAACCATAAATCAAGAAATTATCAAGGAAAACTTGGATAAATGTGTTCAAATAGGGAGCTAAAATTTCTTGCATACACCATATGAAGGTAGTGGGATAATCAATCCTATAGTACTAGAGATCCACCTTCTCCAATAGTGGAACTTGAACCCAAAGAGGTTGTTGAAATCCTCATGGAATAAACCTTCAAGGACCCATGTGAGCTAGTACCAATACTAGGAGGACGCACTACAAAGGAGGGACAAGAAACATTTGAAATTGAAGTGCACGAATGGCTAATTAAAAGAGGTGAACAAATAGGGAAGCTAAACTTCTTTGATGAATTGCTTGAACCCTGTTTAAGTGTGTTTCTAGAGTTGTGACTAGCATGCTTTGCCTTGTTGAATGGTCCCTTTTCTTTCATCGTGGTTTTTTGTGAGGGTGTCGACTTTGGTTGAGAGTCGTGGATGTGCAAAAGTCATCGAACTTATTCCCAAGTCAATGCTTTTCCATGATTGTAAAGGGTTGTCACAAAAGTTTCATAAGATCCTGAGAGCTTATTGAGAAGTCTAATGGCCATGTCCTCATTGGAAACTTGTCGGCCACACAATGCGAGCTTGCATTGATATCTTCAAAGGTGATAATTGTTGAGAGTTCCATTATGCACCCTTTTTCCAAGTCTTGGTTCACTCTCATGCAAGCTTACTTATCCCCTATGCAACGAGATTTGCCCTCAAATCCATATAAGGAGGTCTCCCTTCACTCCTCTCAAGCCACAAGCTCTTGGCAAGAGTGCCCACACTTTCCTCATGGAGTCTCCATGCTCATAGAGCCTTCTATGTAAGTCATTTCCATTTTAATTTACTCATCATGTTTTCATATCTTTCATTTCTTCCACCATAGCTTGTTTATCGTGTGGTTGTTAGTAGAGTATAACTAGTCCTTTTTCATTTCAAAATGGTATCAAAGCATAGGTTTTTTTTTTTGAGTTCATCTTTATTCATTATGAGTAACATAAATGCATTGTTTCCTTAATTCCTCCTCCCTCAGCATGTTATCATTATCTAATGTTTTATCACTAGCTCATATATTTTGTATTGTTGAGTTTATTTATTTTTTCTTTTCATCGTAATAAAGTGCTTTTCAGCGCTACCATTTGCAATCACAAGTGCTTCTCAAAACTATGTTCTATAAATAATACTCATCCTCTCGATGGAGAGAGAGAGAAGAAATGTGCAAGCCAAAGGTGTAGAGAACGAGTCTTTTGATGATGTGT
The DNA here is from genome assembly GCA_020310875.1 of Ceratopteris richardii. NCBI lineage: Eukaryota > Viridiplantae > Streptophyta > Polypodiopsida > Polypodiales > Pteridaceae > Ceratopteris > Ceratopteris richardii. The sequence continues at coordinate 141,626 of MU260451.1, forward strand.
CTCTACATGTTGACCTTTGGGTGCTCTCAAGACTCTGTTCATGCGTTTTACTTATGCATCAATACAAGATCAATAAAGGTTCGACTAAGGAATGCTTGAAGAGTCGATGGCTTGCAATGAAGAATTGGGTGAAGGACTTACACAACAAAAGGAATGTCCTTGTCCTCTGTCGCGAGGCTCTGAAACAAGCAAGGGTCTAAGAATAATGTATCACTAGAATGGGTCGCGTCACTGTGCATGGAGGAAGCCACGAAGCTGCTCATCATAGAGAGAGAGATATGCCCACAACCTATGATGCATAACTAGAAATGATGTTGATGAAGGACAGAGAACGAGATAGAGGAAGAGATGGTCTTCATGGTGAGACCTTGCTACAAAAAACCATTGTAAAGCATGTGCAAGTTCAGAGGTCATGGTTGTTAATCCATCAAGAATCCATAAGACAGATTTCAATGCAAACCTCAACAGCCAATGAAACGGATGAACACCATAGCAATAGTTCTTGGTGCACACGCGCAAATCGGTGCCTACTACGAAGGCATGCTGCATAGCAACTGAGAGAGAGGAAGTTGGATGCCTTGGGCTACACCATAGCTGAAGGACAAAGCAGACAGAGCTTTGCGCATAATGAGAAACAGAAACGGTTGAGCATGAGCTTCGGCTTTGGAACTGGTTATCATATGAGAAGATCCATGGAAACCCTCCAACTCTGTGCAATGAATTATAGGGCGGTCTTACTGTGGATATGCTTCCTTCAAATATAGATCCACACTAATTGAGGACTGCACCATTGAGAGGCACATAGAGAGCTGCTAATTCACATACCACACAGTAGGTATAGTGGAACAACTCTCATGGATTCATGAGTCATCTATACAATAGTGCAGCACGCAGATCAATGCTCTGGCGCATCCATGGATCCTTGTTCATGGAGCTTCCGCTCGCAACACAACAGATAGTAGGACTCCACAACAGAGAAGGCCGGTTTCCAATCTTGCCTTCTTGATTGTCAATGTCATCGATCTTTTAAACCACCGTCATGCAATTCAGGATGCCACGGCAGAGTCTGTTGATTACTTTCATTATAAAATACTAGAAATTACAATGGCAGCGTACACTCGCGAAACAAAGAGGTTTTTCCTCGCTATTGAAATGAAGGGGGAGATTCGTAACACATAAGGTATACTAGCTAGTGTTGAGTGAAGGTAACAGATGTAGTTGGACTTTGGAGATGAGGGACGACAATGAATAGCTACATTTAAGCACCGAATGAATACATGAATGCCACGAAAATGAAAGTAATAAATGCTTATAAACTCTAAAAATGAGAATCACACCACTTATTGAAAAAAAAATGCTTATAAACACTTTACAATATGAGGTGCATCATACGTGCCATCAAGAAGATGTCATTAATATGAATGATAAAGAGTGTTTATAAACACGACAAAATGTTGAAAGGCAGCGCCAAAATGGAAGAGCAAGGATGGGAGGGTGGGAAAGAAGGATGGAAAATTAAATGGAGTGGGGTGGGAGGGTGGGCAAATGGGCAATGTAAAACCCAAAGAGAGCACAAAATGATGGCAAAAAGATCTTTGTCAATGATTGGAGAGCCAAACCACAAAGCTCTACCAAGACAACCATCAAACGTACCACCAAGACCTCCACCTAGCTCTTTGATGCCATGTAGAGAGTTCGCATGTGGAAGCAAAACGAAAGATGATTGTAATCACAAAATGAAAGAATGGGAGACTCAAAAGTGAGTAGACCATGAAATGGGAAAATATTGGAGTTTGATGTCTGCGAAAGCGCATGAACAACACAAGGAAGAAGAAGAAGCTTGGAGCACAACACACAATACTGAATGTATTACCACTAGAATGTACAAAGATAAGTAACCCGTTAGGCAATAGGTGTATATACAAGGGGGGGGACCTCCTAAAGAGGGAAAAAAGTGCCTCGACGATCCTAGTATGTTCACATTTTAAATGAATCCAGATCAACATCACTTATGCGACACTTTAGTTTCGCAAGTGGTTTCCTGACATAAAAAATAATGTCGATCATTAGCGACGCTCTTAGTGACGGTCATAATTACATCGCATAAATGACACTATCAATCGCTTATACAACGCTATGTTTTTTTTTTAATAATTATGGGATTCGTCTCTTATGCGCCGCTCTGGGAAACTAACATCACATAAATGACAAAACTCGCTTTTTTTTTTTAACAGGAGGCATCGTCATGTCCCTCCCATTTCCAATAGTGTACTCGAGTGAATAATCTTTCCATCACATTTCAAGAGCTCGATGATTATAGAGCTTCTCCACACCCCAACAAAAAGAAATTGGAAATAGATCGTTCTCGAGTTTATTCGATGAGAGCTACTCTTGTTTTCAGCTGGTTTTGTAGGCCGAAGAACTTGGGACTTGAACATGAATACAAAGAATTGCATTGAATCCAATTTTTGATTCGCTGTGGAAATATCACAACATCCCATTTTACGGTGCCTCCTTATTGAGTCTGCTTTTGGTTGGTGGTCCTCCTTATGGAGTCTTCTTTTATTTTGAATTCTGTTCTACTTTCTCAATTGGAAGACCTGGGATTCATCTTCCCTCTACCACACATGTGCTCTATTACAGGTCGATTCCTCTAATGTATGGCTCTAATCTAGGGGGGTACGCTTGGATCCTGTACCGTACTATGGAATGCTTAGTTGTCATTTCAATAGCTGCATTGTGAGTGAGTTGACCACTGAATGAACACCACACAAGTCGACAATAGTGAGAAAAACCGATAGGATTTGCTAGGTTGAGCAGGATTTTAAATCTTCTGAACATAGATTATAACTCTGGACTGTCAATATTATCTAAAATGCTAATGTAAAACCCAAACAGAGCACATAATAATGGAAAAAAGACCTTTCCTAATGACTGTAGAGCCATACCACCAAGCTCTACTAGCACCACCACCAAAATGACCACCAAACGTATCACCAAGACCTCCACCTAGCTCTTTGATGTCATGTAGAGAGTACACGTGTGTAAGCAAAATGAAAAGAAGATTGCAATCACAAAATGAAAGAGTGTGAAGAGTTCGATGTGTTTATCAGTTGCCACTAGTGAAGAGTGTGATGTGTTTAGCACCCTTCACTAGTCCTACTCGAGTGAATAACCTTTCCATCACATTTCAAGAGCTCAATGATTATAAAGCTTTCCATACAAACCCGAACAAAAAGAAACTCGAAATAGATCGTTCCCAAGTTCATTTGAGAAGAGCTACATTCTCAGATCACCAACAAATCAGTCATCACATAACTCGAAAAGTGCTATTCGTAGATGAAGCCATCTCACACCACGAATTGAACAAAAGTGTTTTTAAACACTTTACCATATGATGCATCATACATGCCATCAAGAATATTTCATCAATATGAATGATAAAGAGTGCTTATAAGCATTATAAAATGTTGAAAGGCACCGACAAAATGGAAGAACAAGGGTGGGTGGGAAAAAAGGATGGAAAATTAAATGGAGTGGGGTGGGAGGGTGGGCAATGTAAAACACAAAGAGAGCACAAAATGATGGCAAAGAAACCTTTTCCAATGATTGCAGAGCCACACCACCAAGCTCTACCAATGACCACCAAATGCACCATCAAGACCTTCACCTAGCACTTGGATGCCATGCAAAGAGTACACGATCGGAATCAAAATAAAAAGAAGAATGTACTCACAAAATGAAAGAGTGTGAGACTCAAAAGTGAGTAGGCCATGAAATCAGAAAAATCACATGGATTAGAGTGAGCTTGCCAAAAGCATGGAGTAGGTTGCTCAAACTTCTAACCAAATACAAATGGAGGGAGAGGCCCCCCTTATATAAAGTTGGAGGGGGCTCTTCAAAGTACATCATATGTGGGATAATTCCCCTTGAAGGAGAATGAATACACACGTAGAAACGAATGGCAAGGTACCCAAATACAAAGAGATACAATATAAAATGAAAATGAAATGGAAATGGAGTACCTCTTGGATACAAAGTGGAGATGCACTCATGTGGATACAAATGGAGAGATGTAAAAAAAATGATACACTATACACTATTGATACATGGTAGTAAAACCATAGAGGATCTAACTACACAAAAAAAGTAGCTTAGTCAAACATTTTGGTATGTGGATGACTTTGTGTCGAAGACAATTGATGCATGTATTGATCTTAAAAAGAGTCGATCGCCAAGGCGCTACATGGTTTCAACATGGATAATAGCAAACCATTGTGAATAACACTACTTATTTGCATCAATATAAGTAGAAATGATTGCATGAACATAAGTAAAAATGATTGCTTCAAATCAAAGAAAAAAAGGGTAATACATACTACATTGCATTACAGTACAAGAAATAGTACATTGCATTTGCATTTAGAATACAACAAATAATGCATCGCATTTACAATATAGGTGGTCGATAGATAAATGTGTAACCTCAACAAAAGGCATTGAGAATCAGTGAAGATGATACTATAATATTAGAGTGCCATAAAAGAAAAAGCATATGCTTGATAGAGGTGATGCATAACTTCTTGGATTTACATATTTTTACTAGGTGGGATGTGTAAACAACCAAAGGTTGAGAGTGTTCGAGCTTGCATAACCTAATGGTTTGATGCCTTGAGTCTCTGGGAGGAAGTCATGAGTTCAAGTCTTGGATAGACATGAGATGGGTGCTCTATCTTATGAGATAGAATGTGTGAGTGTCTTTCCAATTCATTGTACTCTAAAAAAAAAAAAAGGTCGAAAGTAGTGAAGAGTAATGTGTTTAGCGCCCGCCACTAGTCCTGCTCCAGTGAATAATCTTTCCATCACATTTCAAGAGTTCGATGATTATCAAGCTTCCTCATACACACCCGAACAAAAAGATATCATAATGTCGAAATGGGTGTGGTGTAGCGGATAATATCGAACGTTGTGGGGCAGAAAGCTTCGGTTCGATTCTTGCTCGGTTGGACATTTCAATTTCTTGTCATTTCAACTTTTCTTCTACTTTCAAAAAAAACAAATCATAAAATGATTATAGATCGTTTTTCAGTTTATTCGGCGAGAGCTGCATTCTCGGATCGCCAACAAATCAATCATCACATAACCCGAAAAGTGCTACTAGAAGGTGGTAGGATACCAAAGAACGCACGAGGGAATTGACGCAGCCATGCTCGCAGGTGAAGCCATCTCGCTGTTACTCTTCTTTTGAGCTGCTTTTGTAAACTGTCATCACAGAAGAATTGCAAACCCGAAGCGCGAAATCCAAGTCGCCTTCCGGGGCCGCAGAACTTGGGACTTGGACATGAATACAAAGATTGCATTGAATCCAAGTTTTGGTTCGCTGCGTAAAACATCACAACGCCCTATTTTTACGGCACCTCCCGGGAATTGGCTGTCCTCCTTACGGAGTCTGCTTTTATTTTGACTTCTGTTCTACTTGCTCAATTGTAAGACTTGGGATTCATTTTCCCTCTACCACACAGGCGCTCTATTTCAGGCGCGGTTATGACAGGTCGACTTCCTCAAATGTACGGCTCTGATCTAGGGGATACGGTTGGATACTATGGCGTACTATGGAATGCTTAGTTGTCATTTCAATAGCTGCATTGTGAGTGAGTTGACCACTGAATGAACACCACGCAAATCGACAATAATGAGAAAAGCCGGCAGGATTTGCTAAGTTTAAGCAGGATTTGCTAGGTTTAAGCAGGATTCTCGCAGGATTTTCTAGGTTTAAGCAGGTTTCAGATAACATAGATTGTAACTCTGGACTGTCAATGTTATCTGAAATGCCCCGTTTCACCACGCATATCGACAATGATGAGAAAAGCCGGCAGGATTTGCTAGGTTTGAGCAGGATTCTAAAGCTTCTGAAGCTTCTGAACATAGACTGTAACTCTGCACTGTCAATATTATCTGAAATGCCCCGCTTTTAAGTGATGTGGATCTCACCTTTGTGAAAAATATATGTACGTCATTGCTATGCCGAGTCTTTCAGCTCTAGAGTTACTGTTTCTCTATCTGTTCATGAACTGGGTATAGCTATCTCTACCTCCATTGTGAGTGAATTAATCGGTCAATAAACACCATTTCACATGAGAACAGTGATAAAATCTGACACAATTTCACAGTGGTAAACTTACATGCATAACTTTAGAGTTTGTGGCCATAAATTGTAATTCTAGACCATCGACTACCTATAACTTCTGGTTTTGTGAGATTGATCTCGCCTACGTGAAACACAGTCCTAACTAGTCCCGAGTCTTTTAGCCGTAGAGATTCGCCTTGATGTATCTGTTTATGAAAATGCTATAGTTTTATTCCATTACAAGGTTCTTTGCTTGTTAAGTCCCATAAGCATCAAAATGATGCTTCAGGATCCTTAAAACTTCTTGAAAAATGAATAGTTGGAGATGTATTTCTTGCAACATGTTGTCCATACCGGAAAATGTTCAGTCCATTATATTTTTGGATAGATACATGTGCGAAATGTACTTTCATCTTTTGGTATTGATAACGACATCATGTCTGAATGGGAATCGAGAGCATATAACTTTGTTTCTATGAATCTCTGTATAATCTTGTATTAAGAATTTTTAATCTGCTTTTGCCAATAAATCTCTCCTTGAATTTGCTTAAGATCGAGCTCAAGGTTACATAAAAAAAATGATTCAGACTGTTTTAGTTGTTCGTCATATGATCTAACAGTGAGACACATATTCCAGTTATTGCATTGTGATATGGGACATTCAATTCTCAAATATCAAAGGCTTTGTGAATGGATTTTTTTTTTCACTCTCTCTAGGGTATCATGAGTGAATAAAGTGGATGGCGGTGACTCCAAATCCTCATAAATTCTCATTCATGCATTCTTGCATAGATGCGTGCAAGAATTCTTCCATAAGAAATATGTGATCTTCGGCTTGAATCATCCTCCATCAAGTGCTATAAGGAGATATTAAACATAGAAACCATGAATTTGGAGTGATGGTTTTTCTTTTTGTGAGCTGCATCATTACCAGGAAATCAAATCATGGACTTTTGGAAATATGAAGGACGATTCTTCCTTGAATCATGAAATCGGAGTTTTCTTCATGAATGAGAAGATGCGTCAACTGTTTTTTTTAGGTTGTATTTCTCTCTTTAGAACCTACTAAAAGCTATGAAAGGTAATGCTTACACATGTCGTATAATAATCTACATTTCCTAAGCCTCTCTACTAGTATTCAAATAATCTTTCTAGAGACTCCCAAGCCTCTCTACTAGTATTCAAACCTCTTATATGCCCAAGCATAGTATTGGAAACTGTTTGTGTTATAATAAACAGAACTCTTCTGTCTCTTTCGATCCATTCTTTCTCTCTTGCTCGATCCGCTTGTGTAGGAGCTTCTGGTAATACCGGCTTCACTTCTGTACCTGTTATCAATCCCCAAAGACCTTTAGACATGAGATAAGACTCCATTCTAAATTGCCAAATGGGATAATTTCTCCCATCAGATAACTTCTCAATCGATGCACTCAAATCTGCCATGTTGAATTGTTGTAAACAAAGAAGATAATTCAATAAGTTGTCTGAAATATTTGATAAAACAAAAACAAAAGCTCTAATACCACAATGTTGTGTTTACAAACTTGTAAACATCAAAGTACACAATGAAACATGATGAGACCTCCCAAGATCTTCAAAACACCAACCAAATATTTCCAAACTTCAAAAACAAACTTTCCACCAAACTTTCCAAAAAACAGAAATAGGTCACTGTAGCAAAATGACCAGCAAAAACTCTCTGAGCAGAATTTCACAAAACTAATAATATATTCTGAAAGTAGACTCTGAGTAGCATGCTTTAGAAACAAAAAACATTAAAAAAGGTGGAGTATAACTCTGAAACCAACAGCTTGAAGTCAAGGTAAGAAGAAGCCTGCAACAGCAAGGTATGACTAACTGTCTGAATTGCAAACTGATGTACAGAAGCAATAAAACTTCAAGATCTATGAGATATTTTGATATGGATAGAAATGATGAGAGCTAAGGAAACTCGTCCAAGTGAAATCACTCAAAAAGACCTCATAACGACTGAGATATGAAAGTTTGAAGAGAGGTATGTCTCTGATGAAGCACCAGATAGACACAAGAAAGAAGATATGCAAAAATGCCTACTTGCATGGCGTTTTCTCATTGCAAATTGTACAACAACTGATTCACTTATATAGTACAAGTTATAAACTTCACAACGTAACAAGAATCACTGAATTTGGACACCTACACTAAGAGAACCACTCTTCTTATTGAGAGGCTATTAACAGAAGCGCCTTCTTTGTCTAAAAATAGACACCTCTCCTTTCCTTCTTACTTTTATCTATTTTTATCTACTTTTGTCCTAAATTTGGCGATGTGAACGCCTCCACATGCTATTTTTCATAACTAATAAGATCCACAAGCTTCCATATACCATTTTTAATAATTAATAAAATCCACAAGACTACTTTAGAGCTTGTCTTTATGTAACATATATGTGTGTGTATGCATGTGTATATGTGTGTGTAAATGTGTGTGTATGTGTCTATGTGTGTATGTGTGCGTATGCATGCGTATGTGTGTGTGTAAATGTGTGTCTGTATGTGTGTATGTGTGTATGTTTCTATGTGCGTATGTGTGTGTGTGTGTATGTGTGTGTGTATGTGTGTGTGTGTGTCTGTGTATGTATGTGTGTGTCTATGTGTGGATATATGTGTGTATGTGTATATGTGTGTGTGTATGCATGCGTATGTGTGTGTATAAATGTGTGTGCATGTGTGTGTGTATCTATGTGTGTATGTGTGTATATATATGTATGTGTATATATGTGTATGTGTATATATGTGTATGTGTATATATGTGTGTATGCATGTGTATGTGTGTGTATGTGTGTGTGTATGTGTGTGTCTATGGGTGTATGTGTGTGTGTATATATGTGTATATTTGTATATATGTGTGAGTATGCATGTGTATGTGTGTGTGGAAATGTATGTGTGTGTCTATGTGTGCATATATGTGTGTATGTGTATATGTGTGTGTGTGTATGCATGTGTATGTGTGCATGTAAATGTGTGTGTATGTGTGTGCATGTGTCTATGTGTGTGTATGTGTGTGTGTATGTGTGTGTGTCTATGTATGTATGTGTGTGTCTATGTGTGTATATATGCGTATATGTGTGTGTGTGTGTGTTTACCCGTCTTTTCTCTCCCTCTCTCTCCTGCTTGCTTGTGGGTGTGTTTGCATGCGCTCTCCCTCTCTCTCTCTCTCTCTCTCTCTCTCTCTCTCTCTCTCTTTCTCTCTTTCATCTCATAATTGCATCGCATAAGCGATGCTATCCATCACTTATACGACGCCATGTTTATTTTAATAATTATGCGATTCATCGCTTATGCGATGCTCTGGGGAATAAGCATCACATAAGTGATAAAACCCACTTTTTTTTTTCAATAGAGGGCGTCGCTATGCCCCCCCCCCCCCCCCCCAGTTTCTAGTAGTGTACTTGAGTGAATAATCTTTTCATCACATTTGAAGAGCTCGATGATTATAGAGCTTCCCCACACCCGAACAAAAAGAAATTGGAAATAGATCGTTCTGGAGTTTATTTGATGAGAGCTACATTCTCGAATCGCCAACAAATCAATCATCATATAACCCAAAAAGTGCTAGAAGGAGCTCGTAGGATAACAAAAAACACACGAGTGAATTGATGCAGCCATGCTCGTAGGTGAAGCCACTGCTACTCTTGTTTTGAGATGGTTTTGTAATTTAATTCGCCTTCCGAGGCCGCAAAACTTGGGACTTGAACATGAATACAAAGAATTGCATTGAATCCAATTTTTGGTTTACTGTGGAAACATCACAACGTCCCATTTTATAGTGCCTTCCCGGAGTTGGCGATCCCTCTTATGGATTCTGCTTTTATTTTGACTTCTGTTCTACTTGCTCAACTGTAAGACTTGGGATTGATCTTCCCTAGGATACTATGGAATGCTTAGTTGTCATTGCAATAATTGCATTGTGAGTGAGTTGAGCACTCAATGAACACCACACAAATCGACAATAGTGAGAAAAACCGACAGGATCTTCTAGGTTTGAGCAGGATTCTAAAGATTCTAAACCGATATTATAACTCTGGACTATCAATGTTATCTGAAATGCCAATGTAAAACTCAAACAGAGCACAAAATAATGGTAAAAAGACCTCTCCTAATGATTGGAGAGCCACACCACCAAGCTCTACCAACACCACCAAAATGACCACCCAATGTATCACCAAGACCTCCACCTAGCTCTTTGATGCCATGTAGAGAGTACACGTGCGGAAGCAAAATGAAAAGAAGATTGCAATCACAAAATGAAAGAGTGTGAAGAGTTCTATGTGTTTATCACTTGCCACTAGTGAAGAGTTTGATGTGTTTAGCACCCTTCACTAGTCGTACTCAAGTGAATAATCTTTCCTTCACATTTCAAGAGCTCGATGATGATAAAGCTTCCCCATATAGACCCGAACAAAAAGAAACTCGAAATAGATTGTTCTCAAGTTCATTCGAGGAGAGCCGCATTCTCGGATCATCAACAAATCAATCATCACATAACTCAAAAAGTGCTATTCGCAGGTGAAGCAATCTCACACCATGAATTGAACAAAAGTGTTTTTAAAAACTTTACCATATGAGATGCATCATACATGCCATCAAGAATATTTCATCAATATGAATGATAAAGAGTGCTTATAAGCATTATAAAATGTTGAAAGGCACCGACAAAATGGAAGAACAAGGGTGGGTGGGAAAGAAGGATGGAAAATTAAATGGAGTGGGGTGGGAGGGTGGGCAATGTAAAACACAAAGAGAGCACAAAATGATGGCAAAAAAACCTCGCTCAGTTATTGGAGAGCCACACCACCAAGCTCTACCAATGACCACCAAATGCACCACCAAGACCTCCACCTAGCACTTGGATGCCATGTAAAGAGTAACGAGCGGAAGTAAAATGAAAAGAAGAATGTACTCACAAAATGAAAGAGTGTGAGACTCAAAAGTGAGTAGGCCATGAAATAAGAAAACTCACATGGATTAGAGTGAGCTTGCCAAGAGCATGCAGTAGGACCCTCAAGCTTCTAATCAAATATAAATGGGGGGAGAGGCCCTCCTTATATAGAGTTGGAGGGGGCTCTTCAAAGTACACCATATGTGGGATAATTCCCCTTGAAGGAGAATGAATACATAGGTAGAAGTGAATGGCAAGGTAGCCAAATACAAAGAGATACAATATAAAATGGAAATGGAGTACCTCTTGGATACAAAGTGGAGATGCGTTCATGTGGATACAAATGGAGAGATGAAAAAAAAAAATGATGTCGTCAACAATATGCACTATTGATACATGTTACTAAAACCATGGAGGATCTAACTACCCTAAAAAAAAGTAGCTTAGTCAAACATTTTGGTATATGGATGACTTTGTGTCGAAGACAATTGATGCATGTATTGATCTTAAAATTTGATCGCGAAGGCGCTACATGGTTTCAACATGGATAATAGCAAACCATTGTGAATAAGACTACCTATTTGCATGAATATAAATAGAAATGATTGCATGAATATAAGTAGAAATGATTGCTTCAAATCAAATAAGAAAAGGGTAATACAACTATGAGATACTACATTGCATTACACTACAAGAAATAGTACATTGCATTTAAATACAACAAATAATGCATCGCATTTACAATATAGGTGGTCAATAGATAAATGTGTAACCTCAACAAAAGGCATTGAGAATGAGTGAAGATGATACTATAATATTAGAGTGCCATTAAAAAAAAAGCATATGCTTGGTAGAGGTGATGCATAAATTCTTGGATCTACATACTTTTGCTAGGTGGGATGTGTAAACAACAAAAGGTCGACAATGTCTGAGCCCGCATAACCTAATGGTTTGTTTTATCCTAAGGAGGGATCACTATCGCCAGATTTGCATGCTTTTTCTGACTCTGGTTGGGCTGATTGCTATGACACTCGTGTGTCCACTAGTGGTTTTTGCTTCATGCTTGGTAGCTCATGCATATCTTGGTTGAGCAAGAAGAAGCCTACTTTGGCCACTTCCAGTTGTAAGGTTGAGTATAGGGCAACTTTCACAGCGATTGCTGAGTGTGTGTGTCTTAGATGCCTTATGGCTGATTTGGGTGTTGGTCAGTCTTCTGCCACCACCATCTTCATTGAAAGTCAGAGCACATTGGCAGTTGCGAGGAACCCTGTGTTCCATGCTCATTGAGGTGCATTATCATTATGTCAAGGAGAGGTTCTTTGATGGGGAGATCAGCTTGGCATATGCGCCCACGTAGGAGAACATTGTAGACCTTTTCACGAAGGTTCTGCCTAGGGAGAAGTTTAAAGCTTTCTGCAAAGCTTTGGGCTTACTTCCTTTTGTGGATTGATTCCACATAGCTTGGCACTTCCTTATACATGAGTGTAAGATCCCTGTTTACTGCATCACTCCCAGGGGGGATTTGTTGATATATTTAGGTAGTGATGTGTATGAGCACATTGTTGATATATTTAGGTAGTGATGTGTGTGAACACTCTAGGACCGTCGGGGCACTTTTTTCCCTCTTTAGGAGGTTTTTTTCCCTCGGCTTGTATATACGCCTATTGCCCTAATGGGCTACTTATCTTTGTACATTCTCTAGTAATACATTTAGTATTGTGTGTTGTGCTCCAAGCTTCTTCTTCTTCCTTGTGTTGTTCGTGTGCTTCCGTAGATGTCTAACTCCAACAATTGGTATCAGAGAAGGTCATCGCTTCATCTAGGGCGCTGTCCACACTCGTCCGATTGTAGTCTCAAAATCATACACAATTTGGTGAGCATACTCAACATGTTTTCGAGATCAAAACAACTTCACTTTGTGGTGTCGAAATCGCGATCTCAGCTCGTTTCGGCCTTCGAATGCTTTATCATAGCGCTTGTGCAGGCTATTTCATCTTTTTGTGCCAAAGCTATATACCAATTTCGGTTCGCCAGTATAAGCGTCTCAAAGTCTACTACAGGTCTAGCAGAATTCGTTTAGGCAGTTCTGTTCAACTTTTTGAGATACAATCAATTTTCTCCATCAAGGTATTTTAGTCACCGACCATGGTTGAAAGCAGTGACGTATTTCGTATGTTGGCTGTTGAGGATAAGTTGGATGGTACCAAGTACCCATTATGGGCTTATATGATGCGACATGTGTTGGTTGGAGAAGGACTGTGGAACATTGTGTAGGGTGTTGAAAAACGTCCTATCACACTTGCAACTGTTACAACTGTAGGTACTCAAGGTGATGTAGAAGGTGTCGAAGATGATGATATTCTGCATATTCCTGTTCGTGTTGTAGTTTCTGCCGCACCTACTATAGAGCAGATTTGTTGGGATGGCAGAGATGCCCAAGCACATGCATTGATAGCTTTGTCTGTCAATCGTGCCATTATTCTTCACATTCACTCTTGCAGAACAGCTAAGGATGCTTGGGATATACTTACCACATTGTACCAAGCTAGGAATGAGGCTTGTGTTGCTTACCTCCGAAAATAGTTGGAGAGTGAGCACATGAATGAAGGTGATTCTATGGAGTTTCCTAACAAAGATCTAAGACTTGAAGGAACAGCTTATTTCTGTTGATGAGGTTATACTAGATAGCTCACTTGAGCAGACCGTTCTGAATGGTCTTCTTGATTCATATCAGAGTTTTTCTTCTACTCTTCGGTTGATGATGAAAGGCAATCCAAATGCCTTGTCATTTGAGGAGTTAGTTTATGTTCTGTTGCAGGAAGATCAGTCCAGGCAAAACAGGTCCATTATGCGAGTTGCAAATCAAGCTTTCTTGGCTAGTCAAAAGGGCAAAGGAAAATGGAGCTCTTCAACTAGTAAGCAAAAATCTGTTAATTCTGCACAATCGAAGAGGGAAGACAAAGATGAAAAGAAATAAAAAAAGCATAAATTGTTTTGCAAGTACTATAAAGGAAATGATCATATCATAAAGAAATGTCCTAAACTGGCTGCAAAAGAGGCCAAGAAAAAAGAGGCAAGAATGGTTGTTGCAGAGGCCTCTACTCCAAAAACAGAGTCTGCTAATCTTGTGTAGGAAGAAGAATGGGCATTTACTACTCTTTGCATTTTTTACCCATCTTCTCATGAGCAGTGCATGTCTACAGTAGACTCATATGTTTGTTACTTTGATAGTGGGACGACCAAACATATTACCTCACATCGCAGTTTCTTCTCTTCACTCGAGCTTGCCCCTACAGGGAATACTGTTACATGCACCAAAAACTCCTCTTATCCTGTTATGGGAGTTGGTAAGATCATTTTGACCACTTTTGATGGTAGATCTTTCATCTTTTCAGATGCTTTGTTTGTGCCAGGGATCAAGAAAAATCTATTATCAGTTTCTGCATTAGCCAACATTGGCTTGGTTGTGAAATTTGTTGATGATAGGTGTACAGTTCATGATCTATCACATGGCAATGTGATTATTGCTTTTGGCATTTTATGTCATGGGCTATATAAGCTCATAGACTATGAAAGATCTGTAAATGATTCGGCATGTGCAGTACATGATTCTGAGGCTATGTTAGATGCAAAGCTTTGGCACGCATGCTTTGGTCATGTAAATTTTTCTAGTTTGCTAGGCCTGCAGAAATCTGAAATGGTGTCCTCTTTGCCCAAACTTGAGGCACCTGGAAAACATTTTTGTGAAGGCTGTATTTTGGGCAAAATGGAGCATTCATCCTTTCCAAAAGATGGTTCAGTTCGGGCTACTCAAAAATTGCAGCTTGTACATAGTAATGTCTGTGGTCCTATGGAGACACCTTCTTTTGGAAATTATCTTTACTTCGTGACTTTCATCGATGATTTTTCTAGGCATGCATGGGTATATCCATTGAAGGCAAAGTCTGAAGTGTTCATGTTCTTTAAACAATTTTTGGTTTTGACTGAAAATCTCTCAGCATGTAAAATGGGCACCCTCCGTTCTGATCCAGGGGGAGAATATATGTCTTTTGATTTCAATGCATTTCTGATTGAACGTGGGATAAAACACCAATGTACAGTGCTGTATACACCTCAACAGAATGGAGTTGCTGAACGAAAGAACAGGTCACTCATGGAGATGGCGAGGTGTATGGTCAAGAGTCAGGCTTTACCACATAGTTTTTGGCTTGAGGCTGTCATGTGTGCAACATATGTACTTAACAGGTGTCCCACTAAAGCGTTGGAGTCTATCACTCCATATGAGGCTTGGCATGACCGCAAGCCATCTATTTCTCATCTGTGTGTTTTTGGTTGTTTGGCATATGCATTAGTGCCCGAACAACATCACAGAAAATTGGATGATAAAGCAGTAAAATGTATTTTTGTTAGGTACAGTTCTGAAAGTAAAGGCTATCGTCTATATCATCCACAAACTAAACACATTCTGGTTAGCCCTGATGTTGTTTTTGTGGAAGATGCTATCCAGCCATTGCTTTCATGTACTAAGGAGACATCTATTAGCTCCAAAGACATGTATGATACTTTGCTGCCTCTTTTTACAGGTGGACAGTCTAGTGCTGGTCCTAATGAGGCAACTTCTCAGCCTTTGCAGGTTTCATGTGATGATGCAGATCATTCCATTTCTGATGGAGATTTACATGATGCACTAGTTGATGAGAGAGCTGATATTGAGCAGGCAAAAACTATGCCAAAGTTGCTGGTGCAGACTTTGCACGACAACAAATTAGATGCACCTCTATCATATTGTACTCGTTCAGGCTCTCATAGTGCCTCTTTTGCATCAGATTGCTATGCTATGGCTTCATCTAGTCTCTTTGATGAGACTTAACCTGTTTCGTTTGATGAAGCACAAAATTAAGAAAATTGGATGGCTTCTATGCAATCTGAATATGATGTTATAATGAAGAATGGTACTTGGTATTTATGTGACTTGCCTCCTGGCAAGAAGTCCATCGACACTAAGTGGGTATACAAGCTGAAGCATAAACCTGATGGTACAATTGACAATTATAAGGCTAGGCTTGTTGCAAAGGGTTATGCACAGGAAAGAGGCATTGATTTTGATGAAACCTTTCACCTACATGCCGTATGACTAATGCTCGGAGCATCTATGTGTGTATGTGTATATATGTGTGTGTATGCATGTGTATGTGTGTGTGTGTGTTTACCCATCTTTTCTCTCCCTCTCTGTCCTTCTTGCTTGTGGGTGTGTTTGCATGCTCTGTGTGTGTGTGTGTCTCGTTCTCTTTCATCTCATAATTGCATCGCATAAACGACGCTATCCATCGCTTATATGACGCTACGTTTTTTTTTATAATTATGTGATTCATTGCTTATGCGACCCTCTGGGAAATTAGCATCACATAAGCGACAAAACCCGCCTTTTTTTCAAAACCCCCCCCCAGTTTCTAGTAGTGTACTTGAGTGAATAATCTTTTCATCACATTTCAAGAGCTCGATGATGATAGAGCTTCCCCACACTCGAACAAAAAGAAATTGGAAATAGATTGTTCTCAAGTTTATTCGATGAGAGCTACATTCTCGAATCGCCAACAAATCAATCATCATATAACCCGAAAAGTGCTAGTAGAAGCTCGTAGGATGACAAAAAACACACGAGCGAATTGATGTAGCCATGCTCGTAGGTGAAGCCATCTCGCTGCTACTCTTGTTTTGAGCCGGTTTTGTAATTTAATTCGCCTTCGAGGGCCGTAGTACTTGGGACTTGAACATGAATACAAAGATTTGCATTGAATCCAATTTTTGGTTCGCTGTGGGAACATCCCATTTTACGGTGCCTCTCGGAGTTGGCGGTCCTCCCTGCTTTTGTTTTGAATTCCGTTCTACTTTCTCAATTGGAAGAACTGGGATTCATTTTCTGCCACAAATGTGCTCTATTTTAGGCGCTAAGCTCGAATTACATGTCGAATTCCTCAAATGTATCGCAACTCGAAAAGTGTTATTTGCAGGTGAATCCATCTCACACCACGAAGTGAACAAAAGTGTTTTTAACACTTTACCATTTGAGATGCATCATACATGCCATCAAGGATATTTCATTATAACATGTAAATGAAATGGAAATGGAGTACCTCTTGGATACAAAGTGGAGATGCACTCATGTGGATACAAATGGAAAGATGTAAAAAAAAGGATGTCGTCAACAGTATACACTATTGATACATGTTAGTAAAACCATAGAAGATCTAACTACACTAAAAATAGCTTAGTCAAACATTTTGCTATGTGGATGACTTTGCGTTGAAGACAATTGATGCAGGTATTGATCTTAAAAAGAGTTGATCGCCAAGGCGCTACATGGTTTCAACATGGATAATAGCAAACCACTGTGAATAACGCTACCTATTTGCATGAATATAAGTAGAAACGATTGCATGAATATAAGTAGAAATGATTGCTTCAAATCAATTAAGAAAAGGGTAACACAACTATGAGATACTACATTGCATTTACAATACAAGAAATAGTACATTGCATTTAGAATGCAACAAATAATGCATCGCATTTACAATATAGGTGGCCAATATATAAGATGTGTAACCTCAACAAAAGGCATTGAGAATCAGTGAAGACGATACCAAAATAGTAGAGTGCCATTAAAAAAAAAAAGCATATGCTTGGTAGAGGTGATGCATAAATTCTTGGATCTACATACTTTTGCTAGGTGGGATGTGTAAACAACAAAAGGTCGACAATGTCTGAGTCCGCATAACCTAATGATTTGATGCCTTAAGTCTTTGAGAGGAAGTCTTGAGTTCAAGTCTTAGTTGAACATGAGATGGGTGCCTCTACCTTATGAGATTGGGTGTGTGAATGTATGTCCAATTCGTTGTACTCTCTCTCTCAAAAAAAAAAAGGGGGGGGGGTCGACACTAGTGAAGAGTTCAATGTGTTTAGCACCCGCCACTGTGTTTAGCACCCGCCAGTAGTCCTCCTGGAGTGAATAATCTCTCCATCACATTTCAAGAGTTCGATGACTATAAAGCTTCCTCATACACACCCGAACAAAAAGATCTCATAAAATGATTATAGATCGTTTTTCAGTTTATTCGACGAGAGCTGCATTCTCGGATCGCCAACAAATCAATCATCACATAACCCGAAAAGTGCTTCTAGAAGATGGTAGGATACCAAAAAACGCACGAGGGAATTGACGCAGCCATGCTCGCAGGTGAAGCCATCTCGCTGTTACTCTTCTTTTGAGCTGCTTTTGTAAACTGTCACAGAAGAACTGCAAACCCGAAGCGCGAAATCTAATTCGCCTTACGGGGCCGCAGAACTTGGGACTTGGACATGAATACAAAGATTGCATTGAATCCAAGTTTTGGTTCGCTGCGTAAACATCACAACGTCCCATTTTTACGACATCTCTCGGGAATTGGCTGTCCTCCTTACGGAGTCTGCTTTTATTTTGACTTCTGTTCTACTTGCTCAATCGTAAGACTTGGGATTCATTTTCCCTCTACCACACATGTGCTCTATTTTAGGCGCGGTAAGCTCGAATTACAAGTCGACTTCCTCAAATGTACGGCTCTGATCTAAGGGATACGCTTGGATACTATGTCGTACTATGGAATGCTTAGTTGTCATTTCAATAGCTGCATTGTGAGTGAGTTGACCACTCGATGAGCACCACGCAAATCGACAATAATGAGAAAAGCCGGCAGGATTTGCTAGGTTTGAGCAGGATTCTAAAGCTTCTGAGCATAGACCGTAACTCTGGACTGTCAATGTTATCTGAAATGCCCCGCTTTTAAGTGATATTGATCTCACCTTTGTGAAAAATATCTGCACGTCATTGCTATGCCGAGTCTTTCAGCTGTAGAGTTAGTGTTTCTCTATCTGTTCATGAACTGGGTATAGCTATCTCTACCTCCATTGTGAGTGAATTAACCGGTGAATGAACACCATTGAACATGAGAACAGTGATAAAATCTGACACAATTTCACAGTGGTAAACTTACATGCATAACTTTAGAGTTTGTGGCCATAAATTGTAATTCTAGACCATCGACTACCTATAACTTCTGGTTTTGTGAGATTGATCTCGCCTACGTGAAATACAGTCCTAACTGGTCCCGAGTCTTTTAGCCGTAGAGATTCGCCTTGATGTATCTGTTTATGAAAATGCTATAGTTTTATTCCATTACAAGGTTCTTTGCTTGTTAAGTCCCATAAGCATCAAAATGATGCTTCAGGATACTTAAAACTTCTTGCAAAATGAATAGTTGGAGATGTATTTCTTGCAACATGTTGTCCATACCGGAAAATGTTCAGTCCATTATATTTTTGGATAGATACATGTGCGAAATGTACTTTCATCTTTTGGTATTGATAACTAAATCATGTCTGAATGGGAATTGAGAGCATATAACTTTGTTTCTATCTCTGCATAATCTTGTATTAAGAATTTGTAATCTGCTTTTGCCAATAAATTTCTCCTTGAATTTGCTTAAGATCGAGCTCAAGGTTACATAAAAAAAATGATTGAGACTGTTTTAGTTGTTTGTCATATGATCTAACAGTGAGACACATATTCCAGTTATTGCATTGTGATATGGGACATTCAATTCTCAAATATCAAAGGCTTTGTGAATGGATTTTTTTTTCTCTCTCTCTAGGGTATCATGAGTGAATAAAGTGGATGGCGGTGACTCCAAATCCTCATAAATTCTCATTCATGCATTCTTGCATAGGTGCATGCAAGAATTCTTCCATAAGGAATATGTGATCTTCAGCTTGAATCATCCTCCATCAAGTGCTATAAGGAGATATTAAACATAGAAACCATGAATTTGGAGTGATGGTTTTTCTTTTTGTGAGCTGCATCATTACCAGGAAATCAAATCATGGACTTTTGGAAATATGAAGGACGATTCTTCCTTGAATCATGAAATCGGAGTTTTCTTCATGAATGAGAAGATGCATCAGCTGTTTTTTTAAGGTTGTATTTCTCTCTTTAGAACCTACTAAAAGCTATGAAAGGTAATGTTTACACATGTCGTATAATAATCTACATTTCCTAAGCTTAGGTGGAACCACGTTTGAATTGAGAAAATATCAAAGATTCTTTCATTCAAAAGAACGTGACTCTTCATACAATGGATGCATTCCTTTGCATGGTCAAAATAAGTGTTTGTGACAAGACAAACCTATGTATGAAATTTAGAGAGAATATGCAGAAAATTGGTTTCAATACAATATAAAGGAGAAGATATACTCACTAAATCTCCATCTAGCTAGAGATCTTCACCCAATATGACTTCTTTAAAAAATTGTTGTCCTTGCTGCAAAAGTTTTGAAAAATACAAATGTGGAGTCTTCCAAAATAGTTACATAGCCCATCTTTTTATGTTGACCGGAACTAACCTAAACTAAAATAGAAAGCTGACATTGGCTTTTGTTGATAATAAAATACTGAATATAGCATGGGATTTCCAAAGAATAGGAAGGGGATTCTCCTTAGAACTTTCCTCCTTACTTTTGCTAGGCTGGATCATTTCTCTCCTAGCTGTCTCATGTGTATGAAGCATAGTGGGCAGCAAAGTTTTAGCAACGGCAATGGCAATGGGTTAGCAATGGGAGCAATGTTTGGAGCTAGGCGTTGCGATAAGTTTATTTATTTTTGAAAACTTATATATATATGTTTAATGTATTTTGAATCCTATGATATATAGTAAGATAGGATATGACTATATATACCATAAAATACAATATAATATATATAGATATATATATGTATATCTATATATATATATCTATATATATATATATATCTATCTCTTTCTCTCTCTCTCTCTCTCTCCACCATTGAGGAGGAGCGAATGCGACAGGCTCACAGGCTCAATGTTCGCGTCTCCGGCCTCACAGAGACATACGGATCACCAGAGGAGGACGGGCGTCGCTTGTGCACATTACTTGGATACCGTGCGGATGAGCCTCTCCCTTTCACCATAGCCTGGAGAGCAGGACGGGACACCACACGGAGGAGAGCACTTATCCTTCAGTTCTCATATGAGGCCGGGAGGAGAGACTTCCTCAAACGACGGGCGATACTACGCACTACACCGGGCAAACCCCATCTATTTGGATGACGACCTCACACGGATGCAGGTAGAGCACTCACGGGCATGCATGCCGCGTGTCCTCCAGGCTAGACGAGAGGGACATCGTGCCCTATACAGAGACGGTCGGGTCATCATTGATGGACGGCCCATTGACTAGGGATTCGTGGCCTATGAGACAGCAAAGAAGGAGGTGCACATTGCAGTCTGGAACTGCAAAGGATCTTTGTGGACACATCCAGGGAGCCTCGAGGAGGTGATGGAGGGAAGAGACATTATCTTCTTGACAGAGACACACGAGAGCCCGGGGAGGGAGTCAGCTCACCGCCGCCAGATGAGAAAGCGAACCACACGAGGATCAGGAGGAGTAGCCGTGCTCTACAGACAGTCGCTACAGCACAGGGTACAGGTGGTAGCCAAAGACCCAGAGGCACGTTTCATGTGGATACGCCTCAAGCTATCAGAGGAGAGAGCAGCGTACTTCGCCGTATGCTATATTGCACCCATTGGTTCGCGCTTCACACATTTCCCCGAGAAGCTATCAGGGGGGAGGGACCAGACACCACATCGCCATATGACTTCCTCAGTGACACGATTATGGAGTATACCGGGATGGGTGAAGTCTTCCTTGTAGGAGACTTCAATGCCCGCACTCAGAGCCACCAGTGTGATATCTACGACTTTGACGACCCTGAGATGCTTCGTACCATAGAGTACATGCCTACACTCAGAGCCTCAGCCGACACCGCCACACCCACCTCATACGGCCGACACCTACTCCAGATGGAGAAGCCCACCATCTCGTTATATATAATGGGATATATATAATGGGATGGGGACCTGGCCCACCTCGAGCGGTCTCACCTGCATTCCACCCACGACACCAAGGGGGGCAGTGTGTTAGACTATGTTATCGGACCCGCAGAGGCGACACATCTCATCACCTCATTCACTATCCCACCGTTACTGATTGGAGCTGATCACGCATATCTTGCCCTATCCATTCGCGGCTCACCATGCATATCCCACCCCGTCACCATAAAGCCACGAGCCCATACCACCATTCACTTTAGACATGAGCTAGCACATATCTATAGCTCCCATGTTCGAGAGCGCATCTACTCCCTTGATCCCTCTGCCTCCTTGGACACCCTCACCGCCCACTTCTCTTAGATCCTCCATACATTTGCTACTCTCAGCTTCCCATACACCACCCAAAGCAGTGCACATTCGACACGACTGGGGCATACACCCCAGAATAGATGGTACGATGAGGAGTGTAGGCGACTATACCGACATCTCAGAGCACAGAGTATCTTGGGATCCATCACAGAGAGGGAGACACGACGACAGATGCGAGCCCTCACACGTCGGAAGCAGAGAGCTTTCGAGGAGTGACAGGAGGCAGAGTTGATCGACCTTCTCATGAGTAGGGATTGTGCCACCGCGTGGAGGGCACTACGTGAGCCACGCCCACCTACACCCATAGCAGATCCTCCGACTTGGCACACCTACGCCCAGAGGTTATATGACGTCCAAGGACAACCACCATTGCGGATTCCTTCCACACCGCGTCCTGTGATATCCACCCTCTTCACGGCAGGCATGGTACGACAGGCCATCCATAGGCTACAGCATGGCCGTTCAGCAGACCACACAGGGCTACAGGGAGAGCACTTTATATATGAAGAAGATGTAGTTTCCCACTTGATCGCCCATCTTTTCAACCGTGCTTTGGTTGAGGGATTACCCGACTCATGGACTATGCATACCATTACGCCTATCCATAAGTCTGACGGTATGATGGACCCTGGGAACTACACGACTATTACGATAGGCAATATCCTTGCCAAGATCTATGGGGCAGTACTAGAGGCAGAGCTCAGTACACACGCTGAGGCATCTCGGATCAGAGCACCCGGCCAGGCAGGCTTCCGCCGCACTTTCTCCACTATCGACCACATCTTCGTGCTTCGTTGCTTGATTGAGAGAGCGAAGGCGAGGAAGTAGAGACTATACTGTTGATTTGTGGATCTCCGCAAAGCCTTCGACATGGTCCCTCGAGAAAGACTACTACGGAGGCTCAAGGAGTTACAGCTACCATCAGACATGCTATGGGCCATCCACGTTTTGTATGCACGAGTCACAGGCAGGGTACGCTGCCCCGGCAGTCTATTAGACAGCCTTGTTAGCACCATTGGTGTGAAACAAGGTTGCCCTCTCTCACCCACTCTCTTCGGTCTCTACATCGACGAGATCACGGAGTATATACAGCGAGAAGGAGGGCGAGGAGGAGACCTCGGAGGTACGCGAGTACACATCCTATTATATGCTGATGACATTGTCCTGCTTTCAGAATCACAGGAGGGGTTGCAGTCACATTTACAGGCGCTCGATACCTTTTGCATGGAGAGAGGACTCAGAGTGAACCTTGGCAAGACCAAGGTCATGATCTTCCATATCTCCAGGACAGTACGCCATCGTGCCTCTTTCACGGGAGCTGGAGGACAGATAGAGGTAGTGGACTCCTACGTCTACCTAGGTGTCACCTTCTCACAGGGTATTCTCCATGGCAGAGGCCGCGAGAGATAGATTGACGTGAGGCTATGCGGCACTTGCAGGATTGGAGAGACGTTGCTTTCAGACACATTTTCAGGAGCCCTGGACTAAGGGGTGGCTCTTTGACACTCTAGTGACACCCGCATTGATGTATGCATCGGCAGTATGGGCACCAGGGATCACAGAGGCGATGTGGGCGTAGATTGAGAGGCCCCAGGTCACCATGATCTCACGCTTGCTGCGCAGCAAGCCCTCCGTTCCACATGACATTATACGAGCTGAGCTTGGCACACCACCGATGCTAGTGGAGGCCCTTTTCTAGTTGGTGACCTTTATTTTGAGAGTCAGAGAGCTCACCACCAGCAGACTCACCAGGCTTGCATTTTAGAGCTCTAGACATTTGGTAGAGACAGGGCATGAGAGTATGGTATGCACAGACTTACCGATGGTTAGCAAACCATGGCATGAGCATTACGGATCCCCCTCCCCTTTTCAGTATGACCTCTCTTCCCCCCACATTACCCTCTCTCGTTCGGAGAGGAATAGGATCATCCGTCAGGACCTACTATAGATACACGTCAGGGAGACATGGATAGCACCACGGGAGCACTTCCTGATTGTGACAGCGGATGGTTTCATTCAGAGACCACGATACATGGATACATATATGGCACCAGCTGAGAGAGTGGCCATTGGGAAGCTCAGAGTATCATCACACCAGCTCGAGATTGAGGTTGGGCGAGCCACACATACCCCGAGGGATGAGAGATTATGCAGGATATGTAGAGAGGAGGTGGAGGACGAGGAGCACTACACATGTAGATGCCAGGCATATGAGGACATCAGAGACCGCTACCCACAGCTCTTCAGGGGGGCCAGAGAGATTAGGGCTTTATTGGGGACAGAGGGCCAGTGCCCTCTAGGTCGTTTCCTAGTAGAGCTCCAGCACCGTCGTGCATCACTCCTCTAGCAGCAGATGGAGATACACCTGCCCCCCCCCCCCCCCCCCCCCCCCCCCCCCCCCCGACTTATATTACAGATTTTTTCAGACCCACATCCACTCGAGGACCTAGCTGGATGCGCAGGGTGTTACATTACACAGAGCAGAGGAGCTTAGACGACAGCGTCGACGACCGAGACCCCTAGTCCGGAGAGCCCGTCCACATCAGAGAGAGATTCAGGCGATTCATCATGACATGACGTGGAGATACGGAGACGTCAGCAGCGCACCCCTATTGATTTGGACGTTCAAAGCATTTTGAGGATCGCCATGATGCCTTACCCACCGATGCATTATATCCTACACCCACTCCAGGCATTTAGTGGGTTGTGATACCATCGAGCCTCCCCTCCCTATGCATATCATACTTGTATCTCACCCATTGAGCATATAGCGTGCATACCCATAGCATCCCACACCCTTGATGCAAGTTACTATCTACTCCTTTTATACCCGTTTGCGGTACTCACACTTTATTTTCCTTTTGGGATCACAGTGGATTGGATCATACTGATGTACATGTTTTGTCTCATAGGCCGATTTTGGCCTCTAATAGAGGTTAAAAAGTCTTTCTTTCTTTCTTTCTTTCTTTCTTTCTTTCTTTCGTACCGCACTCAGTTACAGATGGAGGAGGGAGTATCGTAGATTATATCATGGGACCCAGGGAGGCCACCCACCTATTCAGTTCCTTCACCATCCCACCTATACCCATTGGAGAAGATCACGCATACCTTGCACTATCCCTCAAGGGGGACATTCACACACACACCCGTGACATCCCCCACACACTACCATCCACTTCACACACGAGCTTGCTCACATATACTAAGCTCGAGTTGAGGAAAGCCTTCTTTCGCTTCATCCTGACACCCCACTACCTATACTTACCTCACATATAGCATCCATCCTTCAAACATCCGCCATCGGTTCATTCCCGCACACCACCCATTCTAGTCACACACCTCCCCCAAGGACCATGCCGCAGAATCCTTGGTATGATGATGAGTGAAGGAGCCTCTACCGTCGACTACGAGCTCAGAGAGTATTGGGAGGAGGCACATATGAAGACATATGAAGACCCTCACATGCCGAAAAAGACGCGCCTTCGAGGAGGCACAGGAGCTTGAGCTATACCATTTACT